>JXCR01146871.1:214282-235377 GCA_002079205.1 Phalaenopsis hybrid cultivar | reverse complement strand
ATATATATATATATATATATATATATATATATATATATATATATATATGTCATCGTCATATGATTCCTCTTTCCAAGTAAACATCCATCTCAGATCATAGAAATGACCCGAAGAGGAGAGGAATTGAAAATGATGGAAGAGACAGTGAAAATAGACAAAAATATTTGAAAAAGTAACATGGAGGGCTTCTTTGAAGGTAATCCTCATATGACAGGCTGAGAGTATATGGCCGAACAAGATCGGGTCAAAATACCTCGAAACACGGTATATATGAAGAAATTTCCTACATAAGCCGCCCATAACCGGAGAACTAAAAAGAACATTTATGTTCTGGGGTCCAAAGCACTTTCAAAGGAATGTATCCTTTTGGTTAATTACATCCTGGAGGATAACCAAGAATATGCTCGGTAGAAGGAGCCTTGCTTACATTATCAGGACCAGTAGATTATTTCATGAGAACATGTCAATTCTTTCAATGCTCTCGCTAAGACAGAGGTAGAGAGTGAATCTGTCACATCTCAAATGAGTAGCGGCTCATCGACAAGCAGACCCTATAAAGTAATCAGGTCAACTCATATGGTCCACAATATGCTTCCAGGGCCAAACCGGGTCATAAGGGTAAAGAGTGGATCACCATATCCTAAATGGGTGGTGGCTTATCTTCAATTGAGGTTTACGAGAAGACATCAACGAGGTGTCAAAGGGATGAAAAGGCTCAAAAGGGCTCAACAAAAGAGAGACAGAGTAATCCTAATCAGATCGAGATAGTCAGGTCAGGATACCACGAATCCGTCATCCTAAGCTACTGAGACCCTAAGTCTATCTGGTCGTCAAAGTAGTTGACCCAACACAACCAGAGTTTTCTCGTTAAAATTTTGAGAATTGTTACATTCAAGGGAATCTTGGTTGCCCCATGGTAAAAAAGAAGGAAACTCTAAGTTTTATGACATATAAAGGTAGAACTCAAAGATTTGAAACTTATACTCACCAAATAAATGACGAAGAGGCAACTAGAAGGAGAAGAAAAGAGAGGTCAAGGGACAAAGATGAAAACACTCTCAACAAAAGACTTACTCTCCGATTGGGTCGGGAAAGCTTCTAACATCCTAATTGCACTAGACATCCACTTAAGTAGAAATTTATTAATAGCTAATCGGGTTGAAGAAGCACATAGGATTCTTATCGGGACAAGCTATTATAATGTAATTATCAACCACAACCCTTAGCGCAGATGCCCTGCTAGTATGACTGGGGTGAAAGCTATCCTATGAAAACCATTTTAAAACAGACCTGAAGACCATGCAGAAGAGTAAAGTACAGGTTTTAAATAGTTGAATATTTTATTCCTAAAATTATGATTAATTTTAATCTTTTATTAGTATTTTTATAAAAAAAATTATAAAGTTTAGGTCCATAAAGAGCCTAAATGATCCGCAAGATTCTAGACAAAATCGCAAGCCAAAAAGAGTGAAACTAGCAATCACTTGCAAGTGGAAGAAAGTAAACAAGCCAAGTCAAAAGAATAACAGATTGGGTGCAATGGGTCGGTAACTATCCTTGAAAAAAAAGGCGGACATGCACCTCATATGTACATATCTGGTCCTAGTTCTATATATCAATATCAAAATGTACACTTCAGATATGGGACACGAGCATTTGCACCCTGTTCTCTGCCACGTGGATCCACACCTCACTCCTTGGAACTATTACCTGCATAAAAGGTGTTATCATATAAATCATTACAACTCCTCCATATTATACATGGCTCCCTGCAAGAAGAATACCCTTAATATACTAATTTGCAAGTCTCGCACCAAGTAAACCCACAAAGTAGCGCAAAAGGTGATGTCTAGCTAGAGAAACCAAACCAGCAAAGAACTATAGTCAGGACATCGAAAAAGACTACTTAGCACCCTAGTCCTAGCTTAGCATACCATCTACCATAATATCCTAACTAGCATCTATATGTGTGCACAGTGTAAGCGTCAAGTCATGAGCTACAGTATGAGTTTGACGAGGTCACCACACCAGTCTAGTTCTAAAGATCCAAAGGATCTAAAGTCTGTCATTAGAGGGGTGACATTTTGAAAAGGGTGCCCTGATATGGCCGAATATATATAGTTTTTGAAGTAAGGGAGAATAGTACATAATATAAAAATATCCATTTTTTATATTTTTAAATAAAGGATCATTAAATGTGGATCTGTAACATGCAAGTGACGTACTTTAGAGCACTTGGATCCTAACATAGTCAACAATTTGTTGTTCGAAATACAAAAACTCACATTGCTCGCTGAGATATCCTCTCAAATAACATTTGTTTGAGTATTACGACCAACAAACCATTCACTCTCCTAATGAGTAGAACAAGTCATTAAGGCGAATGACTCATGAGCATACAACATACAAAAGACCCACATTATGATTATTTGACCGAACAACAAAACAATCACAAAGGGCGCCAAAGGGAAAACACACATCATGCAAATGAATGCAGAAATATTGCATGAAAAATGACACACACAAACGGGCGTACGGAAAACATGCTACCTATAAAGAAGAATTACGCTGCTCGTGAACCAACTCGGGTGTCATGTGACAAGCAGGCACCAAGTACAAGTGGGTTTGCATCGAGTAAAATGAAATCGATAAAGAGGAATTACTCCTTACCCGAAAGGCACTCACCAAGCACATAGAAACAGTCAATTAATGCAATATACACTCAAGCAAAGGACTAACATATGAAATGCAAATGACAAGCATACAAAACACAAAGTGCCAAATTCATATCAAGTGAGAATCAGATATGTATGTGGACACATATTGTGCCTTCGCATGAGTTCAGTGGCTATAAAGCATGACTCGTACTAAGCACAATGTGAAGTACCTACAACAATTTTAAGTGGTGTCGTAGTCAGCGAGGTATGTTGCTTTACAAGTGTGTCACCTCCTCATAAAGTGTGCAAAGCATCTATCCACATGCAGACGGTGCGTATGTGAGAAAGATACTTATAAGTACAGGTGCTCAAAGAGACACTGCAGGTGAGAGTGCTCAAAGAGACACCCAAACAAGCCAGATGCAAAACATACAAAGCAAAAATACTTTTACATGCAATGAAGTATCATAAACATCAAATCAAATAAAATTCCATACACATGCAAAGAAACATGCAACATGATGCAGAAAACACATTCAAGCATTGATCGCTCAAATGAAATTGGCCGAAGAAGTTCAACCCAAACGAACCCAAAATGATTGATCGGATGGGAGCAACCGATGAAACCGAAAAGATAGGGCGAGCATGCAGAGGCGGTTGATCAGAGATAAAATGGGTGATTTGACCAGGGCAACCGATCGAACCCAAAAAATAGGGCGACGGACTGGAGTGGTTGATCGAACCTAAAACAGGTGATCAGTCCGGGGTGGCCAATCGACCCAAAAGGATAGGGCGATTGCGTCGGGGCGGCCGATCGAACCCAAATTATATGTTGATCAGGTCAGGACGATCGATCGGACCCAAAACGGGCAATCAAACCGGAAAGGCTGATCAAACCCAAAAGATAGGGCGATCAGACCAGAACAACCAATCAAACTGAAACATGTGATCGGAAAGAGACGACCGATCAAACTCACAAGATAGGGCGATTGGGTCGGTGTTGACCTCATTTTTGAGGTCATTTCCTTTTCTAGGGTCTTAGGATCTAGCTCTAGGAGTTCCTATTGACCATCTTAGAAAACTAGAATTGAGACTCACCCTTCTAGAAGTCCTAGCCAATTCCTATTTTCCTTTGATGTCCAGCATCTTTGGCACAAGACTATCGTCTTATGAACGAGCGGTTATGGGTTATTTTGCGAAGACTCAAGGGAAAAGTTCTAAATAAGACTTCAAGCCTTAGGAAAACATCGTCACGACCTTTTTCGTCACATACACACATCAAATACACAAAGTTCACAAAAGTGCACGAAATCGGACTTCAATTAAGCTTAAAGGACGGGCGAAAATGCGAACTTCTCCGGATGACCTCCGACGATAAATTGGACTGCGCCAACGCGTCCGGGATACCCATTTTAGTAGGAAAGGACATCCATATTGCCATACTTTCGACACCAGAAAATTGACACGCAAATCGGTGAATTTGTCGAAGCGACCTCTGACGATGAAATAAACTGTGTCGGAGCGTCCGGAATGTCGAAATTACCTAAGGAGGACATCCATTTTTTTTAGGGCGCCGCACATGGATAAATCATATGAAATTCGATATATGTATATATATATAATTTTGTTTTCTTTATTTCCTTTAAAACCTAAATCCCTAAATCCTTCCTTCACATTCGCAAGGCCGGCCCGAGCCTTCACGTTCGCAAGGCCGGCCCGAGCTTCCTTCCTCTCTAATAGCGAACCCTAGCCGAACCGACAGAGCCCCTCGCCGATCGCGAAGATTCGGCCTGCGGTCCCCCTTCTCGTACGCCTGCCGCCCTGCGAAAGGCTTCAACCTGCTCCCACGCCTCTGCGATCCTCGGCGTCACCTCCTCAAGCGAGGTTTGTCGCCTCTCTTGGCTCGGCTCACCGCCCAGGTGAGCGATAGTGTTCTTCCTCCTCCCTCTCCTGCTATAAAAACCCCATTTCGGGGAGATCTTAGGGCTGGCCGAAATTTTTTGGAGAGGGTGGAGGTGCTGCCAAAATCTCCTCTAAATCTCCTTAGTTCAATTTTCTATTTTTCTTGCTCTGTTCATCTCGTGTGCTTGAGCCCTTTTGGAAGTGTTGTGGAGAAAAATTTGTGGAGTTTTCGGGGCCGAAAATTTTAGAGAAGGGGGAAGTGCTGCTGGATTTTTGTGGCTTGTTGGGTTTCTTGCTGGTTCACTTGATACCTTTGCTTGGTTGCTTGGTTGCCTGGTTGCTTGCTTGGCCATTAACATTTTAGGTGGAAGCTTTGATAGAAGAAGGTGTTACAGAAGTTTTTTCTGGGTTTATTCTTGCATTTATTTTGGATTTGCGCCAAGAGGTAGCCTCTTTTCCTCTCTTACACACTCAGTAACATTGCTGTCTTTATTGCAAAATATTGAACTATGACGGATAAGATTCTTGAGGCAATACTGGAGTAATTAGCGTTGCTTTCAATGCTTTATGGTCATCTTCCCTTACTATTTAATATTAACCATGAAAGCTACTGCAATGATTTTTTTTTAAGAGTTGATTCATGCATATCAACTAATTTGGTTTAGATCTTTGATTTGGTTGCTTGAGTAATATGAGAAGTACACATACATGCCACTTTATTCTTTATACATGTTCCACTCAATTCTTTACATACATACTTCTCAATTGCTATGTATTTGCAAAATCTGAAACATTCGGGTGGTGTATTTGCAAAATCTGAAACATTCAGGTGGTGTATTTGTAAAAATATGAAATATTTGGGTGGTGTATTTACAAAAATCTGAAATATTCGGGTGGTGTATTTGCAAAATCTGAAACATTCAGGTGGCGTATTTGTAAAATTTGAAACATTTGGGTGGTGTATTTGCAAAAATCTGAGAGCATTGGTAGAACATTTTAAAAATGCACTTTTATTCCTTACAAATGTCTATGACAAGCATAATTGGGCTTATTTTTGTTTCTATTCGTTGCGCTCCGCTGTTGGAACATATGCTGAAATATTTCTTAATGCTGGAAATTATATTTGGGGCTTATCTTGCTTCTTTCGTTGCCCCGTTTGTTGAAATACATGTTGGATGTCATTTTTAAATGCTAGAAATTATGTTTGGGGGCTCATATCTCACTTCTCTTGCTGCCCCTTGTTGAAATACATGCTGGATATCATTTTTAAATGCTAGAAATTATGTTTGGGGGCTCATATCTCACTGCTCTTGCTGCCCCTTGTTGAAATATATGCTGGATTTGAGTCTTGGTTTTAGGATGATGCCTTAGCCGTGAGCTTCCTATTCATTTAGCTGGATTTGATTTTTGGTTTTGGGTTGATGTCTTAACCGTGAGTTTCCTATTCATTTAACTGGATTTGATTTTTGGTTTTGGGTTGTTGCCTTACCCGTGAGCTTTTGATTAAAATTGAAGTTGAAGGGCTTTGATAATGGTATGATTTTTAGAGGTATAGAAAGATGTTCCCTATGGATTGTTATCCTATATTTTATGAAATGAAGAAGGCTTTTGAAGTTTCATTTTGAGTTTGACATAAATTGAAGTCATGTTGGGTTTGAAAATCCATAAAAGCGCCATTTGGAAAGGATATCCCCCTCGGGATTGATCCGATCATTTTTCTTTTAACGAATTTAAATGTTTTAGATCGATACATCCATGAGTTTTATTGATTTAACTTGGTTTAAAAAAAATGGATCAGTCTACTTTTTCGTTCGTTTTATTTTCTTTTTTTTAACGGTCAAGTTAAAAATAAGAATTTCCGATTTAATTAAATTCAGAAATGATTTATAATCTCAAGAAAAATAGGAGGGAAAGAGAAGATGAGAGAATTGAAATTGAAATTTGAATTTTTGGGATGATACAATCTAAAGAGGAGATAGAGTAGCGAACAATCCACCTTTTCTTTTACATAAGGAAAAATAAATTGCAAATTGGAAACTAGTTGAAATCGGAAGAAATGAGGATTTAGATAACGATTGAGAGATTAGTGGACTTACTCTTAGATCCCTTGAGCTTTGAATCAATTTAAAATCCAATTCCTTTAACTAGGATTGAAGCACAACTCACAACTCTTTTGCCAAAACTATGAGTTTACCCCTAGGTTTTGGGAGTCTGGTAGCGAGCTAAGCTGGATCTATAGATATTTGAGGGTTAGTGGAAAGACACTTAATTGAGATTAGACACCTTTGGACACTTCAAGTTTAACCTAAAGTGCAGGCATCGTAGATTTTAGAAGCACAACTTAAGAGATAGTTTATCATCCTAATTTTCAAATGACCCTAAGAAATTCAAATATCTAACCTCGGATTAGAAGATAGGTGGGACACTNAAATTTAAAGGAGCAATGAACCTCTCAGGTGTACAGGTTTAATTTACATTACAGCATTTTATTTTAAAGCATGTTATATTGTTTTCATAGGCTGNAATCCATAAAAGCGCCATTTGGAAAGGATATCCCCCTCGGGATTGATCCGATCATTTTTCTTTTAACGAATTTAAATGTTTTAGATCGATACATCCATGAGTTTTATTGATTTAACTTGGTTTAAAAAAAATGGATCAGTCTACTTTTTCGTTCGTTTTATTTTCTTTTTTTTAACGGTCAAGTTAAAAATANTCAAAACTAAAACTAAACCAGGAGGTGCTACTACGACGAGTTTGGAGCAAACATCGTGGGCAGCGCGACGAGGAACAATTTCCAAGTGGATCTACAGCAACGAAACATCTTCACATCACATGAACATTTTCACAACACTATACACTTTCCTTAATTTAAATAACAACATATAAGATCACTCTTTAGGTTTTTTTCACAACTCTGTTGTGTAATTATAAGTCTTAACGTTTTAGGATCNATACATGCTGGATGTCATTTTTAAATGCTAGAAATTATGTTTAGGGGCTCATATCTCACTGCTCTTGCTGCCCCTTGTTGAAATACATGCTGGATGTCATTTTTAAATGCTATAAATTATGTTTGGGGGCTCATATCTCACTGCTCTTGCTGCCCCTTGTTGAAATATATGCTGGATTTGAGTCTTGGTTTTANTCAGATCTGTGATATCCCCTACTTTTCTTCCCTTTGGATTCCTTGAATAATTGTTCCTACTTTGAGCCATTCATATTTAATTTTTTCCATGTCCAACCGTAAAAACCTAAACTTTGAAATCTTGAAAGCAAAATCACCTGATCTTAATCGAGAGTTTTCTTAAATGACTCTCAGTTATTTAAGATATAATTAACTATAGGGGTTTGCCTCTATAGGGAACCAGGAAACCAGATAAAATAAACCTTATCCAATCCTCGTATTAGGTAAGGGAACTTGTCGGCAAATAAGACAATTTCGCAGACCGAACGGATGTCACAAATTCTTTAGTCTAGGCGATTGAACCCCTATTACAAGTGATATTTATCCTTCGGGATAAGTGTTTTACTTGTAGTATCATATTCATTCGTCTAAACTATTTAAAAATATGAGACCTGTTCGGTTTCACCTATTTTAAATTAAAATATTACTTTTTTTTAAATAAAAGGATCATATTCATATTTTAATTATTTTGAAAATCACAAAATTATTACTTTTTTTTTCAAATCATAAAGTTATAGAGTTAAATTAAATAAAAGATTTTTTTTTTAAAAAAAAAGATATTTGGATAAAGAAAAAAAAAACGGCCGACAGTCGGGGCGACCGATCGAAACCAAAAACGGTGATCGAAACAAGGCGACCTATCAAACCCAAAATGGATGATCGAACCAGGATGACTAATCGAACCCAAAAGATAAGACGATCGAGTCGGGGCGGCCAATCAAACCCAAAAAATGTGATTAGACCAAAAGGGAGATCGGACTGGGGAGGCCGATTGGACCCAAAACAGATAATCGAACCGGGAAGACCTACTTTTGGATTTATTAAATCCAATTATAAGGTGGTTTTAACAGATTTAAGAGAGGATATATGAGTCATCAATTTTCTCCTCGTCAAACACTTCAAAGAGATTTAATTGAATTTAATCTTAATCACATCAAATATTTTTCTGCATTTTTTAACCCACTTAAATTTGATAAATTCGAATTTATAGAATTTATTAAATCCAATTTAAATTAAATTTATCGGTGTAGCCAAACACCTCCTAACTTATGTACACTGCTGGATCCATTCGAAATGAAACAGGCGCTTCAGTCCTTCATTTCCAGCACAAAAAAAATTAAAAATAAATGTTGCGTGCTGGTCTTCTTCGTTTAGTTACTGATTGGACAGAAAACGATCTACTGCCGCAATAGTTGTTAGTGCCTTGTTACCAGTTCAATGCTCTGCTGCCATTGTTATATTTCTCCAATTTCATCAGCTCAGGAGACAAAATGACCGACTCCTGTAATTTTTTATGTGAATTCTGTTTTGTTTTAACATGGCTAAGTTCCCCGCTCTCACCTTTCCAAATAAAGAAAAGAAAAGACTGAAATATCATGATTGTACTAGATATGTAAATACATGAGATTTAAGTGGTAGTCATTTTTTTACATATATGTTTTGTTCGGAGTCTAATGGCATTCTTTTGAGTAGATCTAAAACTCGATGCATTAAATTTAATTTTATTGATAGTAGCTTTAATGACAGAGTTGTAACTATGAGTGATCAGATCATTAAAAGGTGTGAAAGTTTTAGATATCTCGGGTCCATTGTTCAAAGTGATGGTGATATAGATGGAGATGTTATTAATAGAATTCAAGTTGGTTGGTTGAAGTGGCGGAATGCATGGGGCCTATTATGTCATAAAAAAAGTATCACTTAGACTGAAAGGAAAAATTTGTTGTTGCTGCCTCATCAAAGTAATTCTTCTGTATTGTCAATTTCTTAGTAAGTTGCACTATTAGTGATAGAAGTAGACATATGTAGTTAACTGGCGACTGAAAAATGATTTTTTGTATGGAGAGAATGATCTAGATCTGTCGTGTTGGTGTGCAATAGGAGAATGGAGATGAGGAGAGGATGTGTTTGTCAAAGAAAGAGCCGGATGATTTGGGAGTAGTGATTAAAGGAAAGGATTTCGTACTTCAAAGCTACAAGTAGCATAAGGTTAAGCTATGCTAACAAAATTATTATAGTTTTTTCCCTTGTTGGTGTGCTTTATTTGGTGGTTTGGCAATTGCTTTAATATATGTCAGTGGTTGCAATAAGTTTTGAGGAGAGTCAATATTTTCAACTAGTTAGATGAAAGAACGAGTTTTAGAATTAAGCATCAATAAGTGGGAATTGCACATAATTAGAGGAGGATTGTTTGGTATTTGGAGTGGATATGAGTCACAGCCTAATATAATTTTAGCCATATAAATGGTCTTTCAGAAGACAGAATGGATAAAGTGCTTCAACTGCAAATAGGAACATGGTACTAAATTATTCCATACGTCCAATCTCTATTGTTCATCACCCTCCATCATTGTAAATTAAAAAAAAAAAAATCAAAATAGAGTCCACTGTCATACATCTGCTGTGATGTATGGTGGAGATCAGACACCTCTGTATGAAATAATTTTCCCTTGCAACAGCCTCCGCTCCACGAAAAAATATTACATTAGGACTCCGCACGTAGAGTTACATGCGGAGTAACACTGGGGAATATTCCTCCCGTGATATTCATGTGTTATTGTGTGTTGTTCAAGTGTTATTGATGTGTTATTGTGTTATTATAACACCAGAAATATTTCTAGAACACAATAACACATGAATAACATACAATAACACCAAAATAACATGGGGGAATATTCTTCAGTGTTACCTGTGTTACCGAGAATATTCCTCTGTGATTTCATTTAACTCCACACATAACTCTATGTGCGAGTCTTGATGTAGTATTTTTTCTGCTCCACGCGCAACAGCAGCACCACAGAATCCTCACTTAGGATAATCAGGATCATTCATCCTTGTCAGCCTACATCTCACCACTCATTTCATACATAACTAATGCACACATATCTCTATTTATTTTATGTGCTGAACAAATGAGGGTTTTACGGAATAGAGGATAAATGGAAAAGCTGTCTTTCCCTTTTCAGCCATCTTCCTCCTTTGATGAAAGTATTCTTCAAGATATTAGAGCAAACTAGTCTCATGACACCGAGAAATTATTGCATACGGACACCGCATGCATCTCTGCATGCGGTGTCCGATCCTGATCGTAGATCACGGTGATCTACGGTCAGGATTATTTCAATTTTTTTTAAAAAAAATTAGGTGGGGCCCACCGAAATACACCCTGACCGAAAATCAGGTGATTTACGGTCAGGATCTGACACCGCACACAAGATGCGTGCGGTGTCCGATCCGTATGGAATAATTTTTCCATGACACCTCACTGCTCAGTCTAAAAGCTTCTGTCTCAATGGCCTCCTCTTCCTTCTCTGGCGCCTTCTCCGGCGGCAACACAGCAGCTCTAGCCAACCCTCTGCCGACCGACAACCCCATTCCATCCTAGCTCAAATTCATCCTAAGCAACATTAGGAATCTCGCCTCAACTCAGCTCAACGCTGTTAACCATCCCACTTGGAAGGGGCAAGTAACTAAACTCTTCCGGACAAATAGGTATAACAGTTTTCTCGGCGGCTCTTGTCCATGTCACGCACGACATATTTCCAATACCAAAGGAAGCTTTATTTCCAACCCCAATTTTACCAAACGAATGCTTATCGATCAAAATCTGGCAGCAAATGGAACGCCTCTTCGTCCTGCTCGAATCTATCCAACTCCAACTCCAATCACAGCAATCACAACCCGACAATATGCCAAGTCTGTCGCAAACTCGGTCATAAAGCATTCAAATGTTGCCATCACCACAAAAAATCATACTAGACACCAACAACTCTAATCACCACCAACCCCGACCCTAATGACAACAAGTGGTATCTCGACTGTGGTGAACCAAACAATTTAATATCATGTGCATGACTACCAAAGAGACCACACCATTTCGGTTGGCAGCATTCAACAACTCCCCATTGCTCAAGTCGGACAAGGGATCCTATTTACACCTCTAAGTAAGCTTCACCTTCCCAAACTTCACTATATTCCCAATTTAGCTTACAACTTTATCTTCATTCATAAACTAACCTAAGCTAACTCCAGATCTATGACTTTTACCTCCAGTGGCTATCAAATCACCGACCTAAGGACCAATCGAATCATACTTAAGGGTCCTTGTGTTCAGGGCCTCTACCCAGTGCATCCTCCAATCTCCAAGCAGCCACCACCAAACTTTGTGCTTGTCTTCGTCCAACACATCCCGCAATTACGACATCAACGACTCGGTCATCCTTCACCTAAACACAATCTATCATAGCCTCTACATTTCGTTTTTTATGTAATTTAACTAAGCAGTCTCATTGTAATTCTTGCAATATAACAAAGAGCCATAAGCTCCTCTTTTCTATTTCTAGTTCTAAGTTCTCCTCTCCCTTAAATTAATTCACTCTGATGCTAGAGGGCCTTTCCCCACTCTATCCTTACAAACTTATAACTAGTATTTGGTTTTTGTTGATGATCTTACTCACTATATATGGATTTATCTTCTTTGCAATAAACAAGAAACCACACAAAAATTTCTCCACTTAAAAATCATGTTGGAAAATCACAACCCATACAAAATAAAATCAATTCACACCGACGGCGGCGATCAATACATCAACCATGCCTTAAACTACATAGCCAATCCCCATGGCACATTACACTGATATTTGTGCCCCTACACATCCGATTAGAATGACGATGCATAACACAAACATCACCATCTTATTGAAATATTCGAACCCTCATGTCCTCCGCATCCTTACCCTCCCACTCTGAGCTGATACCCCCCTCACCTCAATATACCTGGTCAGCCGCCTACCCTCCCAAACTAACAAATCCAAATCCTCCTACTTACTAGTTCATCATCGCCCTCCCTCCTACAGCTATCTCAAAATATCGGATGCCTCTACTACTCGTGGCTCCGACCTTATGCCCAACATAAACTAGCACCTTACTCTACTCCATGTGCCTTTCTTGGTTACACGTCCTCTCAAAAAGGCTATCATTGTCTCGACCCCATAACTATCAAAATCTATACTTCCCGTCATGTTCTATTAACGAACAAATATTTCTATTTCATCACAACCCACCACTCAAACATCATCCCCAACTCCCACGACTACTTTATCTCCCCCACTTCTCACTCCAACATATATACTACCTAATACATCCTCTCATCCAATGCCCCCTACAACAACCTCTCATCCAACACTAACTCCCATACAACCGAGCTTACCTCTGCTAGCCCCAAAACTCAATTATCTAACCTCACACCTCCTAAGAAAGCACCACCAACTACATCAACTCATTTCATGCAAACTTGAATATAAACTAGCTCCCTCAAACCACGTCAAATACTAAATCTCACTCATCAAATGACAATAGAACTCACTTGCTACTCATCCGCCATCAAACAACACCAATGGCATGAAGCCATGTCCAACAAATTTCAAGCACTACAATTACAAGATACTGGGATCCTAGTCCCTCCCTTAACTCATTATAACGTCCTAGGCTCCAAATGGACCTAAACTAAACTTAATGCCAATGGCTCCATTTCTCGCTACAAAGCCTGTTTGGTTGCCTGAGCCTTTAAACAGCAACACGACGTAGACTACACCGAAACATTTAGTCCCTTCGCCAAATTATCCACCATCTGAGTACTCATTACAATTGCTCTCACCAACCAATGGTCAATCCTACAACTCGATAAGTCCAATGTTTTTATATCTAGCCACCTCAACGAAAACATCTACATGTCACAACCACCAGGTTTTGTTGACCCTACTTTTCCTCATCATGTATGCTTACTCAAGAAGGCCTTGCATGGTTTCAAACAAGCTCCACGTTAATGGTTTGCCACCCTCTCAACCTACCTCCAAACACTTGGATTCCGACCAAGCTTAGCCAACCTCTTCTGCATACACACAAACACTACTCTTCTACATGTTCATATATGTCGATGATATTCTCATCACCAGAAATAACACATCTATCATCAACTCCACCATCCAAAAAATGCAAACCAAGTTTCACATAAAAATTCTCGGATCCCTCTCCAATTTCCTCAGCAGCTGATGTGTAGATTAGTTAGCTAGTATTTCTTGATGATTATACATATTTTTGGATGAAATTGTACTTTAATAAAGGTAATTTGGTGTTTTTTTTGCAAGTACAACATGTAATTGAAGTGGAGAAACCAGCAGAGGACTTGGAGCATATAGGAGCAAAGTGGTACAAGCACATGGGCGTCAGACACCTGGGAGGCTAGGCACCAGTCCCTCCTCCCAAACCTGAGCGGTTACCACTTAGAAGCCAACCATTGGGTGCCTAAGTGCCGCGACACTGACACCTGTCGTGGAGCCTAGGCTCTTAGGCGCCCTTATATTCCTCAACATACAGAAATCCTGACACCTTGGCGCTAAACCCTTGGGCACCTAGTGGCTAGCAACTTATTTGGGCAATTGCTGCAGTTCAGATGACCAGACGTGGGGGATCGTGTGCTAAAGAAAGGGAGCCTTGGATGTTAAGTATTGGAGCCTATAAATAGTCATGCTTTGTAAGACAAATGAGGATTGTTTTTGGTTGGTTACTTGGAGATTTTCTTGCTTTGGAGAGTCATAGTTATTCTTCTAAGTCTTGAGGGAGTGGTGTTCTTCCAGGCAAGAGTTAGGGAATCAGGAGGAGTGCTGATTGGAGTCGTCTTTGGTCATTATAAAGGAGAAATGGCTAAATATTTATGTGTACTTGTTTATGTATTTCTATTGTAACTAAGTATTAGTGGATTTCTTTCTTGTTCAATGTAATTTTTTGGTGATTTAAGCAAACTTCTTGGGTAAACATTTAACTCTTCCTTGTGATGATTAAGTAGGATGATTGGAATGTGAATTGTTTAGTAATTTTTCTTATTTTAAATGGTGATAATTAACCTCAAAAATTTAATTTACTTTTCATTCTGGCCAAGTGAATTGTTAAAACTTGTTGCGAACCATAAGTCTGTTGTGAAAAATGATGACAACAAAGCTAAAAATAGAATGAGAAAAAATTGCACGCAGAAAAAACACCAGAGCGACACACAGATTTACGTGGTTCGACAAATTTTCTTACTTCCACAGAGCTGCAGAGAATTTATTTCTTCTAGAAATTATACCGTTGAGCGCCTCAACATTTACAAGAAAATCTCTATTTTCTTCTCTCCCTTCCTCTCTCTCTCTCTTCCTCTATTTCTCTTAGCTCTCAAGATGACTTGGCTTGGTTTTGCTTGGCTTGCATTTCCTTTAAACCAAAAGAGACTATTTATAGAAACCATGAGAGCAGTAGGTGAGAGGTAGATGAGCGGTAGTTGGGATGTGGTAGGTGAACGATAGGTGGGTGTGGCAGGTGAGATACAGGTGAGATACTTAATTAAGAAGCTAATTAAATTCGGTGGACCGGGTCTCCACATTACCCAACAATTCTCCCACTTGGAGACTGAGACACTGTATGCATCACCTACTAGCTGCATCATCTACTAGATGTACCGACCTTTTCCTCAAACATGATATCTTCAACCTCTGCAACTCAAAGCCCCGGTCTTCATGTCAGAAGACCAGCTGAAGTTGAGCACAACTTCAGCTTCTCACGAGTAACACCCTCAGTTGACGTATCACCGTCAACGTAGCCTTGTACCTCTAAGCTCTTTCCTGGGTTACTCTTGTATCTGCTTACAACTCCTACTGCATGAGCAATATCCTGCCCCTGCTAAAAGCCCTTTTCAACAAATCCAACCTTTTACCTCTTACTGCCACCAAACACAGTCTTCACCTGGTACACCCACTTGGTGTGCAATGTCTTCTTCCTTGATCGAAGTTCTGCCAGCTCCCTCCCAAGTCTGATTCCCTGATAGAGAATATGTCTCCTCCTTTTTGGTCAGCTCCCACTTGCTCGAATTCTCATCTTGCAAGATTTCTTCATAACTATGTGTTTCTCCACCATTTGTTGTACAAGGTCTGGTTTTCCTGCCTTTGGCGCTCTGTCACTTTTCCGGAAATGGACCTTCTTCTGCTTCCCCATAATGCACCTCTGACTCATGTGTCCACGCCTGAGTAAACATATAGTCATATATAGTGTGTAGTTTTCTTACCCCGAGCCATTATTAAGGCTCCTTTGGTAACCTTCCAGGTGCTATCTGAGAATACCACTGAATGACCACCCTCATTGAGCTGCCCAACAGAGATGAGGTTTTTCTTCAACTCAAGAATGTGTCTAACCTTTTACAAAGTCCATTTGCTCTTGTTAGGGAGTGCAATATCAACGTCTCTCATCCCCACCACGTCTAGAGTTTTTTCATCAGCCAGATATACCTTCCCAAAGTTACCTGAAACATAATTTCGCATTAACTCCCGACAGAAAGATGTATGGAAGGAAGCCCCTGAATCCAGTATCTAGTCATCAATAGAACTGTGAACTGTTGGCAATAATGCATCATGTATTTATTCAGTTACAACATTAGCGCCATCATTCTTCTTATTCTTAGGATTCCTGCAGTTCCTTTTTATGTGGTCAGCTTGCCACATTTCCAAAAGATTGTCTGCTGACCAGACTTTGATTTTGATCTTCCCCTGTTTAAGTTCCTGTCATGTGATCTCCCTCTGGAATCAACATTCAGCGCCGAACTTGACACGAGGCCTCACGAGAATCTTTTTTGTGCACCTCCTCAGCCAAAATCAAATCACGAATATCATCATAGTTAATCTTGGATTTACCTGCAGAACTGCTAACTGCCATTCTGATGGCTTCCCAGCTATTTGACAATGAAGCCAACAATATCAGTGCACGTATCTCATCATCAAAATCAATTTCAACAGACGACAATTAATTTGTGATAGTATTGAAATCATTAAGGTGTTGAGCAATAGCGACACCTTTCACCATCTTCAAGTTAAATAATTTTTTCATCAAATGCACATTGTTATTCGTCGATGTCTTTTCATACATGTCTGATAAAGCCGTCATGAGATCTGCAGTAGTTTTCTCATCGATGACGTTGTGGGCAACCGATCTCGACAGGGTTAATTGTATAATCCCCAGAACCTGTCGATCCAACAGATTCCATTCCGCCTCGTTCATCTTTTCTAGTCGATTTCCCAGTAACGGAAGATGAAGTTTCTTCCCATAGAGTTTGTCATCTATCTGCATCCTCCAGTAAGCAAAATATGTGTCATTGAACTTCTCGATCCCCGATGTCATTACTTTGTCTCTGCCCATCGTTCTTCCTTAGATTCGAACCCAAGGCTCTGATACCACTTGTTGTGAAAAACGATGATATTAAAGCGAAAAATTGAATGAGAAAAAATTACACGCAGAAAAAACACCAGAGCGACACACAGATTTACGTGGTTCAACAAATTTGCCTACGTCCATAGAGCTGCAGAGGATTTATTTCTTCGAGGAATTACACTGTCGAGCGCCTCGATGTTTACAAGATAATTTTTATTTTCTTCTCTCTCTTCCTCTCTCTCCCTTCCTCTATTTCTCTTAGCTCTCAAGATGACTTGACTTGGTCTTGCTTGCCTTGCATTTCCTTTAAACCAAAAGAGACTATTTATAGAAATCATGAGAGCGGTGGGTGAGAGATAGGTGAGCGATATGTGGGATGTGGTAGGTGAACGAAAGGGGGTGTGGTAGGTTAGCAGTAGGTGAGATACTTAATTAAGAAGCTAATTAAATTCGGTGGACCGGGTCTCCACATTACCCAACAAAGTCTTGGGAAAGTTTATGGTAGAATCAATTAGGTTAATGACGTTAAACTAAGAGGTATAGGTTGATATGCTTTGTGAGGAGGTGCAAATGTCAGGAAAATATGCTTTGAAGGGATGGTAATGGGATTAAAGGAATTAAAATTATTTCTATCCAAACTTCCTTATACATTTGGGAGAGAGTAAAGAAGATTGTTGCTCCTATTTTTCACTAGTTTTTTCCTACTAGCAACTTTACATTCCATGTAATTTACTTAACTCATTACCAGGGAGGACCTCTTAAACATTTGATATCTTTACAATCTAAATTGTGATAAGTAGGATTACTTGTGTAGGATTTAACTTTCAATTCTCAGTGACACATTAGGGTAGCTTTATAGGAATTTTAACAACATTCACTTTCTGGGCTAGGGCTAAAAACAGTAGGCTAGAACTTTTCCTAATTTGAATTACCTCGTTTTCTGTATGATCGACATTCCGAACTCTAAAATTCGATATTATTGATACGACACGTGCACTTAGATGAGACCCCAGCGTGTGGTTGCACTTGGAAGTGGTATCAGCATCAAAGCTACCGCCACCTCCTATGGTCTCCACATCTTTCAATCCTCATATGTCACTGACATTCTCCACTCCACAGGCATGCTCACCTCCAAACCAGCAACCAATCTTTGCTCACCCAAACAACCACCAACTTCACCAGATCTCACCCCTTTACTGAGCACAACCATATACTATCAGTTTGTGGGCTCTCTACAACATCTAACACTAAATTGCTCGAACATCGCCATTGTCATCAATCATGCCTCTTAGCACATGCAACAACCTACAAACCACCACTTCAACTAACTCAAGAGGATTCTCCACTACCTCAATATCATCGAATCCGTCGACCTCGCCATCCACCGCTCCAACTTCAATATCACCGCCTATTCAGACTTCGACTGGGTAGGCAATCTGATATACCGCAAACCACCTCCAATTACTATGCCTTCCTCGGCTACACAACAATATCTTGGTTCGCCAAAAAGCAAGCTACCGTAGCTTGATCATCCTCTGAAGCTGAATATTGAGCACTGGTTTCCAGAGCCACAGATATTTTCTGGTTCCGATATCTCATGACTGACTTCGACATCCCTCAACATCAACCCACAATTCTCTACTACGATAACGTCTCCGCCATCACGCTCGCTAACAATCCAATCTTCAAACACATCGAGGTTGATTGTCACTTCATTCGTGACTACATCCAACAAAATCATCTCACCGTTCATCACATCTCAACGTTGGATCAACTTGCTAACATCTTCATGAAGGCCCGCTCCAACTCACAATTTCAGCAAATAAAGTTCAAGCTAAAATTTCCAACTGAAACAATCAGCTTGAGGGGGGATGTAACAACCTCTGCTCCATGTGCCTGCAGTAACACCATGAAATCCTCCCCTAAGATAATC
Source organism: Phalaenopsis hybrid cultivar (assembly GCA_002079205.1). Classification (NCBI taxonomy): domain Eukaryota; kingdom Viridiplantae; phylum Streptophyta; class Magnoliopsida; order Asparagales; family Orchidaceae; genus Phalaenopsis; species Phalaenopsis hybrid cultivar. The sequence continues at coordinate 216,470 of JXCR01146871.1, read as the reverse complement.
AAGGCCATCCATCCTTACCAGCCTACATCTCACCACTCATTTCATAACTAACCAATGTACACATTTCTCTATATATTTAACTCACTGTAAAAATGAGGGTTTAACTAAAAAGAGGATAAATGAATAAGTTGTCTTTCCATTTCGAAAGTATTCTTCACTCCGAAGTGCTTATCAGCTACACACTTTTAAACCTCATTCTTATCGGCTACAAAGAGGAAGATAGTACTCCTTATAAGTGCTTATGAGCTACACTCTTTTAAACCTTATTTTTTAATAGTCAATTAAAATTTCTTGAAACTTGCAAGAAAATAGTGGTATAGGCATGTACTCAGTTCTACTCTTATTGAATGGAATATTTGCACCAGCAAGCTTCAATTTCTTCCCATCTAAGTTCAAGCCTGACACGAAAGGCTTCTATCACCATAATTCTTTAATAGAATGTATAAAAATGAGCTTAAGTTTTTCTACCTTGAAGTAATCATTAGTAACTTTTATTCCAAGGATGTTCATCAGAATACTCAGTCTTGACAAATCTTCTGTGCATCCACTGCCCTCTGAATGATCGCCATCTAAATTGTTCGGCCTTTGAGTCAGCTGGTCCTTAGGATTGTCGTCCTCTAGCCAGTCGGTCAAATGTCTTCCATGTGATTCTTNTCCTCTAGCCGGTCGGTCAAATGTCTTCCATGTGATTCTCGTTTTTCAGCCTTATTGCATTAGACACTGCTATTTCACTTGAATGGGATTGATCTGTTGACACATGTCCATCTTCGGATTGTTCGATTTAGCCGAGTGTACTTTCACTATACAATGTATCTTCTATGTATATATGTATAGTCATCTCAGCTTCTTATAATTAAAATCAAGTTAACACTAAGAGATTAAATATTAAAAATATAATAATTCATCCACCAACAATGATACATTTATCATTTAACTCATAGAAGATACATCAAGTGTTTAACAACCATGCTTACAACATAGAAGGTAGATACTAGATAGTAACAAATATTACACGTTACTACAATTCATATTACTCACACACGTTGACAATTATATAGCCATGATGACTTTAACGATACAAGATACATCAAGTATATGACAAATAAAGCAGAGCAACATTTAAGATTTTGATTTGCAGAATACATTGCTCTGCTTTAATTGGAATTGAAACCAGCTCATCATTATCCATACATTTCAGCATTTCCTACATGGCTCCATTAGAAATTTCGGTGGATCATTTATAACAAATTCGCTGGATATGACCCTGCAGTTCACCATGGTTAACAATTACATAGCTTTAAAAGGCATAACTCAACTAAAAAGATAACAGCAGTGCATTATTAAGACTTCATTAAGATTAAAACAACTTAATTGAAGAACTAAATCAAGCTTAATTTAAGAAATCAAAACTGATGAAAGCATTGAAGTGGTACCAAGTCACTAAAGTTGCAACATTTCAAAACCAAAAACAGTTATAGAAAATATTACAAGAGCACCTGGTTTGCCTCATAAGCTGAAGAAATTTGAGATAGATGGCATTGAGTGGAGTGCTCTGAACTGGTAAGAAGCCACTAAAAAACTGTTGCAGCATTTCAGAAGATATTTCCCTTGAAGCAATATCGATTATTTTCTGTCCTGGAGTCGCTTCTCTTACACTGGGTGATTACGTTATCCTTCGATACACAGAAAACAGATATAGATGGACTGGACATAGCAAGAAACTGGGCTAGGAGTCCTGATGACTTCAATCACTATCTTTCACGTGTATAGTACGGGCCCGCTGTTTATTAAATTATTTTATTTTATTTATTAATGAGGTCCGGAATGTACACATGTCACACAGTGATTGAAGTACTGATGCATATTTTGTGTTAGAGAATGTAATATTTTTTTACTAGGCGGTAGGAGTGCAAACGAACCGAGCTTGTGTTCGTGTTCGGTTCGTTTGAAATTTAGTTTGTTTGAAATAAGCTCGTGTTTGAAATTGTTCGTGAAGTCACTGTTCGTGTTCGTTTCTTAAGGAACGAGTCGAACACGAGCTGTTCGCGAACGACGAACCAGTTTGACATCCATAATACTAATATATTAAATAATATATTATATTAATTATATAACTCATATTATATAAATCTATAATATATATATTTGTATATTCCTAATATAGTATATTAATATATTATTATTATTA
>JXCR01146871.1:201971-213864 GCA_002079205.1 Phalaenopsis hybrid cultivar | reverse complement strand
CTACGAGAGCACCTATTTTGGAAGGGCGTAGGGTTTGGGTGGCTGAAACATAAATTTTGAAATTTGGACGAGCAGCGCATTATATTCAAAGTTTTGAGTGGCAGGTATGTAAAAATTTCATTAATTTTTTTTTTATTTTTAATGAGTGTTAATATAAATAGATCATTCAAAATATTAAATGTAATATTTAAACTATATAAATTTTAAATATAATATTTTATTTTATTTTTCATCATAATCACCCTTCTTTATCCACTAATAAAAACTTTTTGGGCGAATAAAATATTTTATTTAAAGTTTTGAATAGTTAATATATTATGTTTAAAATTTGGGTGACTAAAATATTATATTCAATATTTTGGATGATTGTTATATATTTTAATTTACATGTATGTAAATTTTATTATTGAGTAAACTATGCCTTGAGCTGTACTTTTTTTGATTAATTGTTTTTGGGGCAATTGCATACAAACCACCTAAAACTTGTTATTTACATGTCAATCACCCTCTTTCATTTGTTTTTCAAATTCTCGCTCAAATATCAAAATTCATGGTAAAACCCCAACCATATTTTTCATTTTTATCAAAATCTCAAAAGTTTGATCGTGACGTGTGTAAATGCATCTTTTAGTAGTTTAAGAGAATCACTTGGGTGCTTAATTTATAAATTTCAATATTTTTGATGATCTATATGTAATTATCATTTTTTTAAGGTGAGTTTTAAGGACATTAAGATTAAAAGGTTAGTGCTTAACGCGGAAAACTTGGACTTGAATATTAGGTTGACAAAGACATCAAAGAATAACAAGAGGAATGATATGCCATAAACAAATTTTCGTCATTGGCATTAATCTTGAGGCTTGACATGAATCTCGTGGTATTTTTTATACAAAGAACATCTAAACTTCAATTAAAAATCATTGCTAACTCTAATTTCATCAAACTTATAGTCACGCTGAGCGACTCAACGAGACAAACGCAATGACACCAAGCCAAAATTGAGCCGTTAAAATATTTTTGGAAGCTTCTGGTGCCCAAATGGAAGTTCAAATGGATGTTAAATCTGACAACCTTACAGTCAAATCAAGCATCTCAATCAAACGAATCCTAAGAACCCAGGATTACTCAATTCTAACACTGTTAAGACACTCAAATGTTCAAAATGTCCTCCGATCAAGGGGATCTCTCTGGGACGTCTCACAGAGTAGTCCGTATTTTTTCCTTATTTGTTGAGATGTCACTTGAATCTATAAAATAGAGTCAAAATCCCTTCATGAAAATGGGACTAAGGCATGAGCTTGGAGGAAGATCAGGGAAAGAAAGAGTTGAAGTTCAGTGTTATGCACCGAATATCCAACAAATGCTTCCCACTCCTACCGTCCCCGACCACCACTAGTTGGCTATCATCAACCACCGTCAATCTCCCTCTATATGTTGCAGAGTAATGAAGCTCCTAATTGAACAATGACCAACGTTGCAGAGTAACGAAACATCTTGCTAAAAAACAACCAATATTGCAAAGTAACAAAGCAGTGTGCGAAGTAGCAACTAACGTTGCAGAGTAGCAGCCAATGTCTCAAAACAATAGAGCATTATATGGAGCACTAAGTTGTCCTGTACACCATGCATTGACACCCTTTAAAGATGGCATATCGAAGTTACGTCAACCACTACCGCTTCTTAACATTGTTTTTCCAGTCCTTTTACATATGAACACTATAACTGTGTGACCCTTTCTTGCACGTGGGCCAAGTGTTTGTACCTATACTTATCAAGCCATAATTAATTATTTATATGTGGGTTGGGCTTCATGATTTTTTTCCTCTCTAGGTTTTCCATGTAAAACTTATATTCTCTCTATCTTTCACATTTATTCTCAAAGTTTGTGTTGGATTGTCGTGCAACGCTAAGACTCTAAATAATCACCCTACCACTATGAATCCTCTAGTACCTCTATGGAGAGGACAATCTAACCAATGAAAAACTTGCAAAACATGCTAAATGGCCATCAGATGCACCACTCACCACAACAAATCATACCACTTCAACATCCACCATTATAGGGAATAGTCATCGAGCCAAATACATTAAGCTTCTGCCACTTCCCAACTAGGAAGGTGTTATCCTACTTAGGAAGGTGTCTCGGGTTCCTCTCTGGAGAATCAAGTGCTTGGGATGGAGGAGGACCAGAGCATAGAAGAGGATTGAGGAGATGAGCTGAAATCCAATGTTCTATACTAAAGATCTGATAAACTCTTTCTGCTCCAATCGCCATCAACCACCACCGACCATTAACAATCCATGCTCTTCAACAACCATCAACCACTACCAGCAGTCGTTGATTACCATTGACCGCCCCTTGTATTGTAGAGTAATGAAGTACTTTGTTGAATAGTGATCAACAGTGAAGAGTAATGAAACACATTATTGAACAACAACCAATATTACGGAGTAACGAAGCACTATATGGACTAGCGACCAAATTTACAGTGTGACAAAACACTATATAAACTAGCTGCTAATGTCTCGAAGCAACGAAACATTTTACAGAGCTATGCATCATCCTGAACATCGTACAGTGGTGCATTTTGAAGATGATGTGCCAAAGTTTTGGTAACTACAACTTCTCTCGACCATTGTGCAGCAAGCCCTCCTACATAGAAACATTGTAATTGTGTGAAACTTTCTCACATGTAGGATAATGACCTGTACTTGTAATCATTAAGCTATAATGGATTATTTTTTAATTGAACTGTTATTTTTTCTTTTCTAAGTTTTCCACATTAAAATTTTGGTGTCTTTGCCTGTCACCTTTGTTTTTTGAGCGTGTGTTGGTTTTTATGTATAATACTAATACGATAAATAATCACTTTAATGGTGTGAATTTTCTAGCACATATCAGTTTGGATCCATCTGTAGGAAGGGCAATCCCATCATCGAAGGACTTGCAAAACTTGTTAAATAGCCAACACATGCAAAACTCGCAATAATAGAGCATCTTGCTCTAATGCCCACTATTCCAGATGACAGTCACTGAGCTAAGGACATCAAGCTAGTATTGTTTCCCACCCTGGAAGATGTTATCTCATCAAAAAATGTGTCTCGGGTCTCTCTCTAGAGGATCGAGTGCGTCAGATGGAGGAGTCTCAACATAAGATCTTTCAGCTCTTACGTGAGGCCCGACAACCAACATCTGCACAACCAAATAGAGCTTACGTATTGCTAGTCTAGTAAACAACGAGAAATGCCTCATTCTAGCACACTTATATTGGACTTCCTCGTTATGATATAAACCTTCTTCTATCATGCCAAGATGCTAAGCTCCTTGATACTACAAGTTTCACTCATCCATCCAGCACAACTTGATCAATTAGTAACCCTTCGGCTCTTATAAGAAACTCGGCCTAGCTGCGTCTTGTTTTCGCTCTTAAAAAAATTGATCTATGAGTAGCTACTAAGTCTGGTTCTAGAAGGGTTCCCTCTGAGAGATAGGGATCTCTTTCCTACTCGCCAAAACTTTTAAGATCTTTCGCCCTTAGCAGAGATGTTCCACCAACACCCAATCCCAACAGGTTTCAACTTCTCAATCATTGTATGAGCACGTTGGCCTCTATCGAACCATTATGAAAATTCAACATACATCTATGCACTTCTCTGTTAAGTATTTCCTACCACTATCAAGTCTCAAGCTTACACATAGTTCTATTCCCTCCTAGGGGGCACCATCAACACTGTTAATAAACTTGTCAGGATATTTGAGGAGCAGTTCATAACCAATAAAAGGATTTTTAATGATTATTCCCATCTCTTAGGAATTTGACAACAGGAAGAGTCACTTAAGGACTACTTTTACAGATTCTACATTGAAGCTTATGAGATTTCAAGGGTAAATATGGAGTTATTGAGAGAAGTCTTCTTTGAAAGGCTTCGCCCAGGACCTTTCTACCCATCATAAATACGAGAGATGTTACTCTCTACGCTGACCTCATTTGTTGTGTTGAAGCTAAAATCATTATAGACAAGTCCCTCATAACACATATGGAGTATTTGAAGCAATTTGGAAGCAATCATAAGAACAACACCATGGACACCAATCAAACTGTACAATGAAGAAAATCTGAAAGGTAAAAGACTCATGTTTTCTCTCCTTGACCTGCAAACCAATGACATGAGACTCAACTGAAGGTCTATACATTGCTTAAGATGTCACATATTAACATTATGATGGACATTAAGAATGAAGAGACCATCAAGTGGCCTCACCTGTTGAAACCCAACTCATGGAATCATGAGTGATAGTTTCAGTTCCACCAGAGCTATGGTCAAACACATCAAAGCATGTAAGTAGCTCAAGGAAGAAATCAAGAGACTAATTTGATAAATGTACTTGGTTATGTTTGTGCAAGATACCATATGAACAACCATCTCATTGGGGAAAGCAAATACAAAAACAATAGCATGGGAGCACCAAATCAGGGATAAAATTCAAACAGTCATTGAAGGCTCATTGTTATATGATAAGTCCTCATCATCACATCGAAAGAATCCATGTAAAAGAAATTGTGTTTCAAGCTCATCACTTTTAAAGATTCTGAATTGGATGGAGTCTAAGTTCCTCACCATGACCCCCCTCTTATCATCAGCACAGGCATTGGCAAACCCTACTTCAATGTGAATAGAATTCTCATCAACAATGATAGCTTTATAAACTTCTTATTCTACTCGGGCTTTCTCAGTCTAAGGCTGACTAGGGAGAAACTTCAACCTGCATCTGGCCAATTATATGGGTTTAATATTTAGCTAACAAGAGTTAAATGAAAAAATAAACGATCTTATCATAATGGGATAATTTTTTAACTATTGACTCACTCCATCTAGTTCATCGCCACCAAGTCAGAATTAACCTATAACACAATCTTCAGGAGACTCCTCCAGTTCATCTTCAGTATCATTACATTTGTTCCACACCTCAACCTAAAGTTCCAACCTCAATCATGATTGTTATTGTACATGGAAATCAGTAAATAACACAATCATGTTATCTTAGGCAGGCCTAGCCAAGCTCATCAGTGATGCTTAACATATAAGACCTTAATTTTCGAGATGAAAATGTATCCAAATGAGCTTCTCCCATTGAAGACTTGATTAGTTTTTTACTCTTGGTCGATCATCTCTCATGAGCGATGCAACTTGGTTCCTTACTCTCTAATGAGCAAAGATCAGAGTCACAGATCATCATCAAAGGAGCAAGGAAATCTTCACTAGAATCATAAGTGATATGCCTAGAATTGACCTAAAAGTAAGCAGACACTCTTTAGAAGGTAGACTGACCATCAATTCATTTGTGCAAAAGAAGGAAAACTTTGCTTCATATTGCCTACGAGCAATCCAATAAAAATTCAACAAGCTTTTGGATGTTATGTTCATACGAGAGGTACACAATCCTGCGTGATTGACAAATATAAGCATGATTAAGAAAGTTAGTGGAGCTTGGAGGATTTGTTTCGACGACATCAACCACAATAAGATAAGACATGCCCGAATAATGTCATTCACTAGACATGCCCGAATAATATCATTCACTTCCCTCACATAGATCAACTTATTGACACCACATTAGGACACCAAATGCTCATTTTTTTGAATGTTTACTTGGAGTACAATCAAATAAATATAAATCCAAGAGACGAGGAAACCACTTCCTTCTAAACGGACAAGGTTTTGTACTGCTACAAGGTCATGGAGTATGCGACAAATAACCTTAGGGTGACCTACCAACACCTCATGAATAAGGTCTTCAAAATCCTCCTCGAGCAAACAATGGAGGTGTAGATCTATGTCATGCTTGTAAAAGTTGGAAGGTATCCCAATATACCTCTCACTTCGAAGAATTCTTCCAACTTCTTCGATATACAACATGCACCTCAAACTAGCTAAATGTGCCTTTGGAGTCACTCCAAAAGTAAATTTTAGGATTCATGGTCACTCATCATGGGATTCGATCAAATCCTGAGAAGATCAAGACATTGAAGATATGGTGACCCCAAGGAACATCAAGGAAGTGCAATGCTTAAATTTTTGCGTACTTCCTTTTCCGGCTTTTTGGATCAAGTTGGGGATAGATACTTGTCATTCTTCAAGATACTTAAGGACGCTCAGAATATAAGTTTTCAATGGATAGTTGACCATTTTTAAGCAAGTTAAGACGAACTTGGACTCCCCACTCTTCCTTTCAAAGACCATCCAAGGAGAGATGGTGTATATCTACTTGGTTATTTCTATTCAAGAGATAAAATCTATCTTGGTAAGGGAAGAGATTTTGATCCAACTGCCCCTCTATAAGGTTTGCAAGATTCTCTTCGATATAGGGAGTTGCTACCCATTACTAAACAAGACTTTGCTAGCCTTGGTATACTCGACATGAAGTTTATGTTTGTACTTCTAGGCACACTTCCTTAGCAACTGCACGCAACTCCCTCTAAGGTCCATTCTGTAAAGGCCAAATATATCTAGAAGGTTAAACAAATGTTCAATGGAATTGAGAGAGTTGTACATCTGATACATGTACCAACTAGATATCAAGTCACAAGTACTAGCCAATAAATGCCTCTGATGAACAACCTCTTTCTCACCTGATATCACCTTAGTGAACTCTATATGTCCATTGAGCACTTGGAAGCTTTAGAGTTGGTGTTGAAATACTAATCACTCCTCGAAAGACATATTTGACTATGAGATCTACTTGAAATTTCCAATCACCAACAATATCATCGAGTATGAATTCCTCGTTTCTGGGCTAAAGCTTGTCATTGACTGCGGGGTGTGAAATTTGATAATCCGCACTAAGTCCTAGCTCATTCCATCCCAAGTAGAATGGGATTTTGACACCCACAACTCAGCTCGTACAAAATCTCGGTCTGTTGAAGATACTTCTCACTAGGATAAAAGAGTGTCAGATCATACATATCTCAGTAGCATAACACTTGAGTCAATGCTCTCTCCAAGCTTGCAACCTCGACGATTGAAAACCTCTTCAAAAGGGGGTACATCAAAGATACATTTTTCCAACATCTAAGAGCCTTGTGTGACACAATCTATCAACGAGTAAAAAGAGCCTTCTTAGATGGATCTTATCATTTCCCTCCAAGATAAAAAATTGCCAAGTAATGGTACCGTGTCAGTTTGCCTCCAACATCTAGCTACAAAATTCATCATCATTAGAGATGAACTATATAAGAAGGCATTTGTTAGTTCATACCTTAAATGTGTTCCCCCGTCCAAAGCTGATTATGCTCTGTGTGAGGTTAACTTCAGGATATGTGGGGAACACCAGGTACGTAGAGCACTCACCCTTAAGATAATAAAGTAGGGGTTTTATTGAGCCATGATCAAGCAACTTTCACTAGACTATACACAAAAATGTAAAAGTTATCAACTACACTCCAACCTTTCCCTTGCGCTACCAGTAGAACTCACGTCCCTACTAAGCCTCTAACCTTTCATCCAATGAAGAGTAGACATCTTGGGGCCATTTTTGATAGGACAAACAATGCAAGTTCATCATCTTGGTGTCTCTATTTGTCACATTTATTATTTGAGTGTGCGATGCATTTTAATACAACACTAAGATGCTAAATAATTACTCTACTGCTGTGAATCTTCTTGCACGCATTAAGAAAATAGGAAAATATTTGCCATGTTCACCCTACATAGGATCAACGCCTTGTTGACGTAATACTGAGATAAAAAATTGCGTAGAATAATTTTTAAAGGAAAATTTACATGCCTAGCACAAAATTTTTATTTATTTATATATCTCACATCAAAACATCATATTTATATATATAGCTCTTCAGTGCTTTAAACATATGCATGAAATAGCATATTTCAGTTTTAGAAAGTAGTAATAGTATTAATTTGTACGCATAAACATTTGAGCATTATGTGTGTAAATATGAAAGTTTAGAAATACATAAGACGTGTACAACTATAAATACATACGAATTGTGTGCCGAATGGCAGATTTTTCTTCTTATGAGATGTCAACTTCCTTTTATTAACTGCCAGAATTATTATCAGATTAATGGACTGCACATCATTAATAAATATAAGTTGATTTGTTCAAACTAATAATAGTGAAAAATAAAATATATTGAAAATTAGAAGGAAAAACAAAGCAAAACAAAAAGACTGAAACACTACCACACAATTCTTATCTATTTACATATTTAACACCAGAAGTTTGATATTTCAATGTTTTATCCGATAACTATGCAAGAAAAAAGATTCATGCTTGTATTGAATTTATGATGCTTAGTGTAATTTAATGAAAGTTATCTACATCTACATATACTGATGCACAAACATAAGAAAAATTTGCTAAATGTTATAAGAGTGCATCTACAATTTCTATTTCTACAAATCAAACGATCGTTATAATAAAAATACAATCTTATCTATATCAATGATAGTGTAAATAAAACTACCTCTTATGAAGATGATGATCGTACGTGCAGACTAGCCATCATCAAGCTTTTAGGACATCAAAAAATCGTTGAATAACAAACAAATTGTCCATAAATGTAAATAAACATGTCAAACAATGTTTCAATTTGTTTCCTTTTAAGCATATACAGCAACAATGCCACCAACAACAACAGGCCATTATCCCACTAAGTGACGTCGATTACATGAATCTTTTTTCTCCCTTGTGTTTTATTGAGTGTCATATTTTCATTTAATTCTAATAATTGAGATCGTTTTTTATCCAATATGCCAAGTGTGTTTAGGTTTACTTTTCTACTTTTAACTTTTTTTAGAATNACTCATCCACGTGAGCATTCCATCTCAACAATACTAAACAAAATTTTATGTTTTTCAATTATAGGCCAACAAATAACAAAATAGTTTCTTAATCACATAAACTTGAATGGTCATTAATTGAGAGAATTTTGAGTTATTTTATTCATTCACAAATAGAATTACATAAAATGATAGCAACTTAGTACTCAAATTCATCATTGATTTGGTGCATCCAATATTAAATGAGGAGTTCAAAATAATAGCATGTCTTCATCATGGAATTGATAGGGAGTTTTTCCAAGCATAAATCTTACTGTACACCAAAAAGACATGATTCATTCCTTACAAAATTTTCTAAAATGAATCCTTTATAGAATAAAGTTTTCACTGCTCGCTAAATCTTAAACAGGATCACTTTGGGATCAACATCATTAGGAATACTCATTGGGAGAGGATTCTCAGGAAGAGAATGTGCAATCTTTAGTGCAATTTCAATGTAATTCTTTAAGCAGCCATGGTTCTTCTTCTTCGAACTCTTATGATCCCGATCACTTGCTCTACTTTTTGCTACATGAAAGCAATGGAGGCCATTTTTTCTTTCCATTAATATGTCCTCCTGCATAAAATGATACTTAGAAGCACATTTCAAAAAATTCCAATCTCCAGTGGCCCAATCAAAGTGATACATGGGGAGGAAGAGGTGGCCATAGCTTGCAATGAATTCAATGGCATCAAGTATGAAAATACATTCCTCCTCGGTTATGTAGTAGGCAAAGCTCACTCTTGTCCATCCAGGTTTTAATCCAATGTACCCCTGAGTTGTCAATAATTAAGATAAATATATTGAAATTGGGAAAGTGAAAGGGATTAAACAAATTTCATACACCAAATTGGTAAAGTGATATGAATANCATTCCTTCCAAAATTTTCTAAAATGAATCCTTTATAGAATAAAGTTTTCACTGCTCGCTAAATCTTAAACATGATCACTTTGGGATCAACATCATTAGGAATACTCATTGGGAGAGGCTTCTCAGGAAGAGAATGCGCAATCTTTATTGCAATTTCAATATAATTCTTTAAGCAGCCATGGTTCTTCTTCATTGAACTCTTATGATCCCGATCACTTGCTCTACCTTTTGCTACGNTTTAATACAATTAAACAAATTTAGTTTTCTAATAAGAAACATGTCCTAAACTTGTTTAGTTGACAATGTAGCGATATTAGAAGCTGGTGAGTTTAGACAAATGTGTACGAAACCCCTTATAAGCAAAGGCTTATATAATAAAAGTAACAAATTATATAAACCCAAACGAACTTACCAAAAATCATAAGATGCTCGCCAAGTCTTAGAGCACTCACTAAACATAGAAGGCACTAGCTCTAATCAAACAAAAAATCACACTCCTCAGATGGCACTTACCAAGCATGTAGGAAAGCCTAAAAAGCACTCACCTTATTTCTAGGGCACTCAGCTAAGCTACAAAAACCATCGTAAAGACATAAAAGCGTTCTTCTAGGTCAATTCAACTTCTACACTTAATGCCAACTAGAACCTATTTCAATTGTGAAAAATATTTTGATGCTATTTTTGTTTAACATAATTCATGATCTTTCCAGAGCATGGAATAGCCATCATAAGCAAATTAAGATAAGCTTGATAAATAAAAAAGCAAAGCGAAAGATAGGCATTGAAGGAAAGGAGTCCATCAATACTTAAAAATAGTTATGAACATTGATGTAAAGGGATTTCACATCAATATCATTACGAAAGTAATTAACAATAGCATTATTCTCAAGGTATGAATTGAAATATATCACATTCTCTTTAATAAATCCATGAATAGAACAAATACTTCAATTAATTCTCCTATTCATTTTGAAAGTCACTTGTGAATATATAACAACAAAAAAAAAACTATAAGTAAAATATGCAATGAAGCTAAGAAATTAAATAATTCTGCCATAAATTAAAAGATACTTGCACATTTCCAAGGGCATAAGCTCATCTCAAAGAGTGATCACCAAGCTTAGAAGTCACTTGCCAAGCTTTGGAGGCACCCACCAAGCTTCAAAAGAGCTAGCCTAATTCTAATGCGTCTAACGCACAAAAAGGAACTCCCTAAATTTAGAGATGGCAATTCATCTATGAAAGTATTTTCCTAGATTAAAATCTAATTGTTGTGTCCATATATCTATAGNCACAATTCTTTTTTATTTACTTTGGTAATTTCATGCATAACACTCCAAACTTTAACATCACATTCAACATAGTGTTATTACTATCTTTATTAAAGTGAAATACTCATTTTCATGCATATGTTTAAAACACCGAAGTGGCCAGATATGTAAATACAACAATTTAAGTGTGAAATACATAAAAACATAACAAATGTGTGCTAGGTATGTCAAGTTGCCTTTAAAAAAAAACCAATCACATGTGTATCACATAATTTTTACATTTTTACATATCTCAAACCTAAATATTCAAATTTACACACACAGCACTAAAAACTTCAAAATCACGTTCATAATCAACATGTTTGGCTATCAGTTAAAATGGCAGGGCCTTGTGTTATTAATGCATGTATAAACTACCCATAAATTTTCGGGATTAAGACTATCACTTTGTAATTTGTTGTAAACCAACAGTATGCACAGTCAGTAATTGAGCCCATCAAAAACACGGTTCACTCATAAGTTGTGGTTTTAGCTGTAGGAAATTCTTCAGAAAATCACTTATAACTGTCGCTAAGCCGTCAGAAATGAACATAAATTTCCTATACTCATTAGGTCGTGGGCTTTCAACCAATTTTAGCTATTTTTTTCTATAGTGAAACCAAAAGTGGAGGTATAAAAATCTACTAGGCCAAGGCTAGATTCATAAGCCTCATAATTAGAAATTCTTCAATGTTTTTCTTTTTTTTTTTAATCAAAAAGCTCTTATGTTATTTTTTGAATTTATACCTCAGCTCTCGAATTAATGAGTTGAAATTAAGATATATGCATATCTTTGACTATATTTTGTTAATAATGGTAAATATATTTACTTATCAATTACAAAATATTTTTAGTAATTTTCTATATTTA
>JXCR01146871.1:126070-198570 GCA_002079205.1 Phalaenopsis hybrid cultivar | reverse complement strand
CATCAATACTTTACCTACAATCATCCAATTATGTTCATTTTTTTTTATTTAAATACATAATTATTGTGATAGAAACCAAGAACAAAAAGAATAAGAGAATCAGGACAGAAAGTGATCTTGGAAGAAGGAAACAATGAACTAATTAGAACTTCACTCTAAATACAATAATTTCTTAGTCCTTTGGTTATTGTGATTCTATTGACTTGCAGTCCAAGGCAACCAAAATGGAATATGCTGATGAAGAACTTGATAAGGCATGCTTTATGAGAATTTACTTTAAGTAGCATAATAAGGTGATGTTTTTTTATTATTGAAAATATTAAAAATCTTATATGTTAATCATATAAAATCTGCTCCACTAAGTGCTCAATTTCCTGCCAAGAGATCTCATTCCACAACATTAGATTGATTCCATTGATGAATGTTGTGAACACTATGTTGATCAGTAATGATAGTATATTTTCCTCATATTTTTAATTTATATTCATTAGTTTATTGCTTCTAAAATATAATGATCTATCTTTTACTTGAAATATAGGGATGATCTCATTTTTATAGCAGACAATAACATTTTGAGCAAAAAGGATATTGATGACCTGTTGCAAAACCAATATTTAAGCGACAGTCATGTATATGGATTTGCACACATGTTGGTTGAAAATATTAAAATTCTTCACAAGCCATATGAGCCATTTATCTACATTTCTAGTTTGCAATTGGTAAACNCCCCAAAGTCTAATCGAGGGGCGGATGATTAAATAAGACCGGGAACACTTTTATTTAAATACATATATATTTTTTCTCTACAGTGCCACTGACGAGATCTCGTGTCACGCAGTGGTTGAAATCAGTTACAATGAGAAATATGATCTGCAACGCTTTTATTTCAAAGCAACTAGATGATCAGATAAAAACTAAAGTAATAAAGTACATTAGTTTCATATTTTTAAAAGTGGATATAGGTTAAAAAATCATATGTTTTTTATAGGTTTATGATTATTTCATAAATATAATCAATGAAGAGTCAGACATTTTCTAATGTACATTATGCAATCAACAATCACTTCTTCTCCCTCCCCAAGAACTCAATAAATTGCACTTTTGGTGTTGTGAGATATGTACTTCCTGGCATAGAAATGAAATGCAAAGAACACAAGCAAACACAGATCATTTACGTGGTTCGATTCAACTTGATCTACGTCTACGGGATGGAATCAATCAAATAGTTCACTAAGGCAAAATAAATAGAGAATGCCTAGCTTATACATAGAGATGAGCCCTCATCTTCCTTCTGTGGCCTCCCTCTCAAGCGGCACCTTGATACAATGTCTAAAGATGCTCTCCTCCTCTCTAGCTCTCTAGCTATTCTCTCCTCCTTTGTGGTAGCTTAAGATCTCATCCCTTGCTCTCCGCTCTCCTCCTCTCTAGCTCTCTAGCTATTCTCTCCTCCTTTGTAGTAGCTTAAGATCTCTCTCTCCTCCTCTCTAGCTCTCTAGCTATTCTCTCTTCCTTTGTGGTAGCTTAAGATCTCTTCCCTCCTCCTCTCTAGCTCTCTAGCTATTCTCTCCTCCTTTGTGGTAGCTTAAGATCTCTTCTCTTACTCTCATAAGCCTCACGCCCTCTCTATTTATAGAAGCAAGAGAGTGGTAGGTGTGAGGTAGGTGAGCGGTAGGTAAGGGGTAGGTGATATGTGGTAGGTGAACGGTACCACATTACAAAAGTGTCATTTTACCTTAGTTCAATAATTGAGGGTCAAAATAACAATTCTCCACTTTGACCCTCAATTGAGAAGCTTCAAAGTAAAATTTCCTTCACCTGACCCCTGAGGGGCCCTCAGCCCTTGCTTGAGTTTGCTAAGTCCAAACAGTATATGGACTTAGCAATCACAGTTCTTCTGATAAGAGAGTACAACCTCTTTTTCCTGACTCATTGTATGACGACACGAGGGCCTTTGGTTACTCTGAGGCAACCATTCTCTTCCTTGAATGAGCATCCGCTTGACTCCAGCGTACCTAAAGAAATCAAATTTCTTTTGAGCTCTGGTACGTACCTGACATTTTTCAGTACTCGTTCAACTCCATCAAACATCCTTATCCTGATTGATCTACTTCCAACAACCCTTTGAGCTTTATTGTCTCCCAGTAGAACAACCCATCATTTTCCTGTTGCAGTGTCTCGAACCAGTCTTTGTGAGGACACATGTGGAAAGAACATCATGATTCTAGAATCCACTCCTTACTGGATTCAGATTTTGTGATCACCAGGGCCTCAACATGGTAGTCAAAATGGTAGTCATCAAAGGCTATGTTTGGTTCTCCTGATTCTTCCGGATCTTCTTGGTACTTATTCTTTCTGTCTGGGTAGTTCCTCTTGAAATGACTGTCCTTGTGACAATGATAGCACTTGAAAGATCCCATTGATGACTAATTCCCGCCATTCTTGCTTGGCCTTGATTTGTACTGACCATTTCTTGAATCTTTCCTATCCGATCTTCCTTTGACAATAAGACTGTCTCCGCTGACTTCCTTATCCCTGTCATGCTTCCTCTGAAGTTTTTTGGCTCTAATCAGAGATTGAACCTCCTCCAGAGTAATAGTCTGCACCTGTCTATAGAGCATTACATCCTTGAAATGCTCGTAGCTCTTAGGAATAGAGTTTAGCAACAGCAGTGCTTTGTCCTCACCGTGCTCGTAGCTCTTAGGAATAGAGTTTAGCAACAGCAGTGTCTTGTCCTCATCGTCCATCTTGGCGTCGATATTCTCGAGGTCGTCGATGATCTTGTTGAACTCGTTGATCTGCTCTGAGACGGATTTGTCTGCATGCATTTTGAAGGAGTATAGGCGCTGCTTTAGAAAGAGCCTATTAGCTACCTCGAGTTTGGCCCAAAGTGCTTAAGCTGTTGTCTGCCTCATCACCTCCCTCAGAACTTTGTCGCCTAATCTCGAAATCATCAAACTGTGGGCCTTATCCAGTATGTCGATCTTCTCCTTCTCGGTCATGTCGGCCGGCAATGTCGCCGACCCTTGCAAGGCTTCTGCAACACCCTGCTGAACCAATAGAGTTCTCATCTTTACTCTCCATAGGCCGAAGTCGTTCTTCCTGTTGGATTTCTCAATGTAGAACTTGACGGAACTCATTGTTGTGGCTAGGATTTCTTCCAATGAATTCTACCTGCTGTCCTTCCAAGAACTAGGTTGAAATCACCAAAATGTTGTACTATTGTATAGCAACCAAAATTTTTCAGCCTAAACCTGCCTTTTAACGCCTTGCTGTCCAAAAAATTCTCACCAAATTTCTTATCTTCTCCCCGTGAACTCCACTGCCTTCGCCAACCGAACAGAGAGCTCTGATCCCTTCTGGCAGAGATCACACCTGTTCACCGGAGAAAACTTCATGTTCTGTGCTCGCGCCTCCTTCCCGTAGGCACTCCTCTGTGTCCAGCGGAACAAATCAGGAATTCCTCCTCTACCTCTCGCACTAGAATAACTGCCTCTCCAGAGCCGTCGCGCCTCGCCAAACTGCTCAGGTCCTCCTGCTTCACAAACTTCCGAACCCTTCTCTGTGCGATCTTCGCCCTTCCCTCTGGCCGAGCTGCTCGCAAGACCAAACTCCTGCTCTGAAATCCTCTGCTGGCAGCCCTGTCGCAAATTTTCGGCCCTCGCTCGCGGACTGTTCCTCCTCCGTCTCGCCGAACCGCACAACCTGCGGTGCAAATCCAGTCGATGAAAGCTTCCACTGCTCACTGAATCTATCGTGATTCGGTTGCCTATGACGTGATCTGCTTGCTCCTTTGTTTGTGAATGTCAAACTCCTCTTCTTCGTCGCTGGCTGCGAACACCTTTACGCGGACACCTCTAGTCAAGAAGTATGAATCTTCCCACAGACGACGTCAATTGTTGTTAGATATGTACTTCCTGACATAGAAATAAAACGCAAAGAACACAAGCGAAAACAGATTGTTTACGTGGTTCAATCCAACTGGATCTACGTCCACGGGATGGAATCAATCAAATAGTTCACTAAGGCAAAATAAATGGAGAATACATAGCTTATACATAGAGATGAGCCCTCATCTTCCTTCTATGGCCTCTCTCTCAAGCAACACCTTGATACAAGTTCTCAAGATGTTCTTCTCCTCTCTAGCTCTCTAGTTATTCTCTCCTTCTTTAGGGTAGCTTAAGATCTCTTCGCTCGCTCTCCTAAGCCTCACACCCTCTCTATTTATAGAAGCAAGCGAGTGGTAGGTGAGAGGTAGTTGAGCGGTGGTGAGTGGTAGGTGAGATTTGCTAGGTGAGCGGTACCACATTACAAAGGTGCTCTTTTACTTTAGTTCAATAATTGGGGGTCAAAATAACATTTGGATTCTACGCCAGCAGTTGCAGATATTCATGTACATATTCTCTCAAACATAAAAAATTATAAATTGATTGAGAAGTTAGAGGTGGGAATAAAAAAAGGAAACATAAAGCAATTGTAACTGTTGTAAGGCTCAAAAAATACAGAAAGCAGTTGCTGGTGCTGTCTCTTTTCATGGAGCCCCAAACATTGAATAGAAGAAAAAAAACAAAAGACTACCAAAAAAGATGTAGATGTTATGCAAAAGATTAATAAGGTGTGCTCTAAGTACATTAATACTTTACTTACAATCATCCAATTATGTTCATTTTTTTTATTTAAATACATAATTATTGTGATAGAAACCAAAAACAAAAAGAATAAGAAAATTAGGACAGAAAGTGATCTTGGAAGAAGGAAACAATGAAGTAATTAGAACTTCACTCTAAATACAATAATTTAGATTTTCACTCTAAATACAATAATTTCTTATTCCTTTGGTTATTATGATTGTATTGACTTGCAGCTAGAGCATGTTGATGAAGAGCAACCCAAGGCAACCAAAATGGAATATGCTGATGAAGAACTTGATAAGGCATGCTTTATGAGAATTATTACTTTAAGTAGCATAAGGTGATGTTTTCTATTATTGAAAATACTAAAAATTTTATATGTTAATCATATAAAACCTGCTCCACTAAGTGCTCAATTCCCTGCCAAGAGATCTCATTCCACAACATTAGATTGATTCCATTGATGAATGTTGTGAACACTATGTTGATCAGTAATGATAGTATATTTTCCTCATATTTTTAATTTATATTCATTAGTTTATTGCTTCTAAAATATAATGATCTATCTTTTACTTGAAATATAGGGATGATCTCATTTTTATAGCAGACAATAACATTTTGAGCAAAAAGGATATTGATGACCTGTTGAAAAACCAATATTTAAGTGACAGTCATGTATATGGATTTGCACACATGTTGGTTGAAAATAATAAAATTCTTCACAAGCTATATGAGCCATTTATCTACATTTCTAGTTTGCAATTGGTAAATATCATATTGACAAATTAAGGGTAAGGATATGTTTGTTTTAATAAATAATTTCTAATTTCTTTGTCAATTATTTCTTGACAGTGTTATCATATATTAAAAAATTATCTGCAAGAGTAATACGTATATCGATCATGTAAATGAGTTTGATGTGACAAAGTGTAAAAATGTTGTTGTACCCATCGTCAAAAATCAGTATTGGACAGTATTGGTAGGCAACTTAGATTAAAAAAAAACGGTTATTTTATGATTCATTGCCTAATCCAATGCATCTAGCAGCAACATCCAAGATGGTAAGTCTATAATTATAATTTATTCAGATATCTCCCTTTAAACAAACATGAATTTCTTAATTTTACTTATTAACTTGCGGATCAACTTTCGAAATACTGATTTTGGTGATGTCATCGACTCTCCCATCACAAATTGGCTTGTGAAAGTTGTTGGTGACGTCCCACACCAGAATAATAACTTTGATTGTGGGATGCACGTTTGTAGATATATAGAGATCAACGTCTCCATTCTAGCAATCGAACTGAGTAACCAAAAGGACGGGGCTAAGAAATTACCCATTTTTTGGGCTAGTTTTCCTTACATGATATTGTGTCAGACAATCAAATAACATAATTTGTATCACTCTCATACTTACAAAATATCCATTTGATCATTTATTCTGTAAATGTAGGTAATATAAGATTTTTATTCTATAAATGTTACAACCAATCTCTTATTCAGCATAAGATATGAAATCCAATCAAATTATTCTCTAGGTGCTATTCTAAGCCCCATCTTGATTTATTAAGATAAATAAAATAATATAATTTTATTAAGGGGTTGATCTTGTGTTCTACTGCAACAATGATTTTGTACAACGGATACAATATGATTGTACCAATTTTACCAAACTTCATAAGGCTGATAAATAACTCAATACAACAGATACAACAATGTTGTACTGAGCTAAATTGCTAGAGCACAAACTAAATTGTGCTTATTAAGTTGATAACTCGCTTAAAAAACCATGACATCTTCGAAGCAAGCTTAGTCAACCCTTGTAATATCATTAGTCCAAAAAAATTAGCCATTCAATCTAATTCATCAAATTGGACATCCCATGCAAACATATTATCTTCAGCCTGATGAAGAACATGATACTATGAGAATTATTATTTTAAGTAGTATAATATGATGTTTTTTATTATTGAAAAATATTAACAATTGAATATATATATCAGACAAAGCTTGCTCCACTAAGAGTTTAATTCCTTGCCAGAGATCTCATTCCACAACATTAGTTTGATTTCATTGATGGAAGTAGTGAATGATATGTCGAGCAATAATGATAATATATTCTTCTCATATTTTTTAATTTACATTTTTTTAGTTTATTGCTTTAGAAATATAATGATCTATTATTTACTTGAAATACATGGATGATCTCTTTTTTATAGTAGGTAATATCATTTTGAGCAAAAAAGATATTAATGGCCTGCGAAAAAACTAATATTTGAGCGACAATCATGTAGATGCATTTGTACACATGTTGATCAAAATAATAAAATTCTTTCGGCTATATAAGCGAATTATCTACATTTCTAGTTTGCATTTGTTAAATATCAATTTAATCAATTAAGTGTAAGGATATGTCTATTTTAAAAAATAATTTCTAATTTCCTTGTTATTTATTTCTTGAGAGTGTTATCATAAATTAAACAATTATCAGAAAGAAAGTAAAATGTATGTTGATCATGTAGATAAATCTTATTTGACAACGTGTAAATATGTTGTTGTAACCATCATCGAGAATCAACATTGGACATTATTCGTGGGCAACTTAAATAAAAAATGGTTATTTGATGATTAGTTGCATAATCCAATGGATCAAGCAACAACGTCCAAAGCAGTAAGTATGTAATTATGATTTATTCAGATATCTCAGTTTAAACAAACATGAATTTCCTGATTTTATTTATTAAACTTGACAAATCAACCTTCTGAGTATTGATATTGGCGATGCCTTCGACTTTCCTGTGACAAATTGGCTTGTGGAAGTTGTTTGTGATGTCTCACACCAGAAGAACGTCTTTGATTGTCGGATGTATGTTTGTAAATATATAGAGGTCATCATTTTCATTCCAACAATCTAATTGAGTAACCAGAAGGATTGGGCTAAATAAATACCCATATTTCGGGCTAGTTTTGCTTACATAACATTATTTCTAACAAAAAAATAGCATAATTTGTATCACTCTCATACATACAAAATATTTATTTGATCATTTATTCTATTAACAATTTTAGTATATAAATGTTACACTGAGTGTCTTATTGAGCATAAGGTATGAAATCTAACCAAAATATTCTCTAGGTGCTCTTATAAGCCCCACCTTGATTTATCAAGGTAAATAAATGATTAAAATTTCATTAGTGGATTGATCTTGTATACTACTACAACAACGGTTCAGTACAACCGATACAATCAGTGGTGCCGATGTTACCAAACATTATAAGACTAATATATAAATTAGTACAACTGATACAACATGGTTGTATTGAGCTAAATAGCTTGTCTCCAAATTTCACCAATGATGATTAACTTCCAGAAAAGAAGCACAAACTAAATTATATTTATTAAGTCGATAACTAGTATTAAGAACTATAACATCTCTGAAGCAGTCGTAGTCGAGACTTTTTATGTTATTAGTTCAAAAAAATAGGTTGTCTATCTGACTCATCAAATTGGACATCTCATGCAAACATATTATCCCCAACCTCATGAAATTGTTAACAATCCTATATGTTAATCAGACAATACCTGCTCCACTTAGAGTTCAATCCTCTGCCAGAGATCTCATTCCCCAACATTAAACTGATTTCAATTATGATTGTTATGAACACTATGCCGATCAATAATGATAATATATTTTTCTCATACTTTTTCATTTAAAAATTTTTAGTTTATTGTTTCTAAAATATATTGATCAATCTTTTGATGATCTCATTTTTAGAGCAGACAATATCATTCTGAGTAAAAAGGATATTGATGAACTGCTGAAAAATCAATATTTAATGGACAGCCATGTAGAGGCATTTGCACACATGTTGAACGAATATAATAGTATTCTTCTTGGGATGTATGAGCCATTTATTCATCATTTCTAGTTTACATTTGGTAAATACTAAATTGACAAATTAAGTGCAAGATATGTCTGTTTTAATAAATTTTTTTTTTTGTCATTTATTTCTTTACAGTACTATCATTAATTAAAAAAAGTCTCAGAAAGAAAGTAAGATTTATGTAGATCAAGTAAATAAGTCTGATTTAACAAAGTGTAAATATGTTGTTGTATCCACTCTCAAGTATCAACATTAGGCATTATTGGTGGGCAGCTTAGATAAAAAAAAAAAGTTATTTTATGATTCATTGCCTAATTCGATGCATCTAGCAATAACGTTCAAAGAGGTATGTCTGTAATTATGATTTTTTAGATATCTTAGTTTACGCTAACATGAATTTTCTGATCTTACTTGTTAAACTTGACATATCAACCTTCTAAATAATGATGTTGATGATGCCTTTGACTCTCTCGTCACAGATTGTCCGATGAAATTTGTTGGTGATATCTCACAGCAGAATAATAGCTTTGGTTGTGGGATGTACATTCGTAAATATATAGATGCTTTTGTTTCCATTCCAACACTCGATTTGAGTAACCGGAAGGAATTGGCTAGAAAATTACCTATTTTTGGGCTAGTTTTGCTTGCATGATATTATGTCGGACAATCAAATAGTATAATATGTATTACTCTCATACTTGCAAAATATCCATTCGATCATTTTTTATGTAACTGTGTAATATAATACTTCATTCCGAGTAAAAAAGGATATTGAGCATAAGATATGAAATCTAACAAAAGTATTCTTTAAGTGCTATTCTAAGTCCCACCTTGATTTATCAAGAAAGGTAAATAAATGATTATAATTTCAATAGTGGGTTGATCTTGTGTTCTAGTACAATAGCAATTTAGTACAACTGATATATCATGGTTGTACCGATGTTACCAAACTTTATAAAACGAATGTATAACTTAGTACAATCAATAAAACATGTTGTACTGAGCTAAAAAACTAGTCTCAAAATTTTGCCAGTGATGATTAACTCCCATGAAAGGAGCACAAAACTAAATTGTACGTATTAAGTGGATAACTTGTGTAAAAAACTATGACATCTCCGAAGCAATCGCGGTCAACCTTTTCCATGCCATTAGTCCAAAAAAATTAGTCAATTTATTTGACTGATCAAATTGAACATCACATGCAAATATGTTATATTCAAAATATCTTTCCTTGAATAATTGCATTAGAGCATTAATATCTTCATTCTCAATTCTCGTTCTTTTATCTTTTTGTAAATAATTAAATGCATCTCTTTGTGTAAAACCCATATTCTCTGGTCCTAGTTTCTTAGCAAGATACCAGAATGCATCAATAGCTCTACTTTCTGGTTTTGTCTTCAATACACACACAAATATTTTGTCTTCACTGATTCCCCAATGTGTTCTCAACAGATGTTGATTAGTTGGCATGAACAATGAATGGTTGTTGTTATCGATAAATTCATTCATTGCCCAATTACCATTAGGATCAACTACAAATCTAATCAGTGCATGACGATCAATCCTAGTGTTTAATTTCTAGAATATCATCGTGGTGTTTAGATTGAGTCCTTTCTTAAGGCTAGCTTTTGAGCTCACAAAATCTTTTAATTTTATATTTTTTGTATTTGGTCGGTAACACATAATCATTCCTTGCACTAAGTCCATAACAGTGGGTATAACTGCAATACAAATCAATGCCTCTTTTACATTGTGAAAATCAGCACCTGATGATTTTTTTGTGATTGGTTCATAATTCTTATGAATGACATCTTTACTTATCAATTTTGACATAGGGTTCTACAAATTCAAGAAAAAAATTAGTGCAACGGAAACCACAGGTTATATGCGCGCTTCATGACAATTAAAATTTTAAAAATTCAATCTCTCTGGAATATTTCATTTTTAACCAAATTTTCTCAAACTCAGTTACGCAAGCTTGTTTTCTTCGATAAAACTGTGTTGTATTGATTGTACATATATAATTTCTACCAGAAATTTGAAAAATAAATCAGTACAGCAGATATAACATTGTTGTACAACGGATAAATCAGTCAATTAACATTAAAAATTCAATCTTTTTTACTTAATAAAAGTTATATTTAGATTTTTTTATCAAACTCAACTTTGATGCATTCACTTCAGTATAAACGTGTTGTAATGTTTGTAACAATATATTTCCACAACACATGTCACAAATAAATATAAGTACAACAAATACAATAAGGTTGTACATTTAAAATTTTCTTCTCTCAACCACTTGACATGATCCATGACAACTAAAAATTAAGGTTTTGGAGCTTTCTCACAAAAAAAATTATTAATTTTTTATTTTGATTTTTTTCACAATCAACTACTCAAAAATTCCATTCCGTAGAACTGTCATTACACCTGTGTTGTCTCAGTTGTATATAAATCCGTAAAATCAATACAACTCGGTTGTACAAGGGATAGATTTGCCAATCATAGGCTCAATGAAAAATAAAACTAAAAATTCAATGTTTCTATTTAGAATTTCTAAACTTTTATTCAGAGTTTTTTTACCAAACTCAACCGTGCAGCCTTCTCTTCAGTACAACTATGTTTTATTGGTTGTACTAATATATTTCAACAACACAAGTCGCAAATAAATATGTCAGTTCAAAGAATACAACATAATTGTGTAGAGATAAATACTTCATATCATGTAGAAAAATATTACATTCCGGTGAAGATGAGCCTAAAAAATATTTTAGGAATCGCGATCATAATGTGTGCCTCGAGGATAACATAATAATATATGTCTACATGGGTTCGACGCCATTGATGGCGTAATACTTCTATAGGGAAATGTGTGGAAAATGAGTTTTTTTTAGTATGGACGGCAGACTTAGCTTTTCATAAGATATTATAAACTTCCATTTCTAAGTTGGGCAGAATTGCTCTCTGATCAAGGGTCGGCATTTCAATAATAAATATAAAGCTGATTTTTTTGACCTTATAAGAGTGAAAGTTAACTTATCAGGAATTAAAAAGAATAAGAGGAAGTTACAAATATAACAGGCATCACAACTTCAAGACAAGCACGTATAATGAAATTTGTCTACATATAGTGCTGCACAAAAATACAAATTTTCAATAAATTTTATAAGAGTGCATCAAAAATTTCTTCTTCTAATCTTCTTCTTCTTCCTCTTTCATTAATTGTGGGTTGTTAAGAAGATCACAACAAAAGTTCATTTCGAAAGCATCATGACATTTATTAGTCTCAAAATTAGGAAAGTTGTACATGGATAAACGAAGAGCTATTAAATGTTCTGATACTTCGGCCGCATTAGAAAAATATTTTTTTTTTTTTTTGTTGTTTGATGATAGTGATTGATGGCACAATAAAAAGAATTTAAAAACGCTATTGAATTCAAATATGTCTGATAGATCGTGCTTAAGGAATGGAGCGATGAAATGAGAAGGAGCGATTCATGAGAGGGGTGAAATGAGAGAGGAAAGTGAGGTGGCCGAGGGAGAGAGCTTGACAGATCGATTGAAATGATGCGACTGACTACTGGATTGCCTTGTGATCTGTGTAGAATATTTTTGAGTATACATATTTACTTTTTCAATTCTCTTGCTCCTTGATAGTGATAACTACATCAAAGACATGGAAATTTATAAATCAAACAAGCATTGAATACATAATTTGTTAATGATAATCCTTGCTATGCACTTTTCGCTTTTGATTATGGTATCTTTTATTGTCATTTGTTGAGTCTGTCATTCTGGCATTTTTTCTGTCAGAAGAAAGTTGTCGGGTTTCGATGGGCAGTTGAAGAGAAATTCGGGCTTTAGAGGAAGCGTCGACCGTCGAAGGAAGGGCCAGCCTTCGGAGGAAAATTCCAATCATCGCTCGCCTCAAAGAGGACCCTTGTAGTTCATAGCTCCAGAGGGGAGTTTTGTATTTGTTTATCCCGGCGGGAAGTCTTAAAGTTGTGCAGCCCTCACGGAGCTTGTCGCTATTATATTTTATTTATGGCTCACATTTATTTTAATAACTTATTTTATTTATTTTGATAACTTAAGTTATTTATTTTCTTAACTCATAACTTATGTCATAACTTATGACAACTTATGATATTTATTTTGATAACTTAAGTTATTAAATTTATTAACTCATAACTTATATCATAACTTATGATAAATTATGATATTTATTTTTGTAACTCATGATAACTTAAGTTATTAATTATTTTAACTCATAACTTATAATAACTTATGATATTAATTTTATAACTCATGTAATCCCTAAAATAAATAAATGTTACTAACTTATGCATTGATTTTAATAATAAAAAAATCAATTAATTTATTAAATTATCTTAAATTCTATTGGTTTGTAATCCCCTTGATGAATAGTGGTCAAATAGAGCATGACTTAGAGAATGAGTTATTTTTCTTCCTAACACATCCCATACATTTCTCTTCATTAGAAAGTACAGAAAGTTTCAAGGGATTAGAGAGAGACTCCATCTTTTCAAGATCAAATTTCTTCAAGACAAAATTTTATCATTATGAATAAATGTATGTGTTACTTTATGTAATTTTGTGAATTTGTGTCATAAAATTCAAAAATGAATTTCTAACAGTCTCTACCAGTGTTAACTTTATGATTTGGGTGCATGACAATTGTTTACGCACCTCTCGTGGAGCTTGACGTTGCCCGATGCCAATACACTCATAGGCCTAGCGATCGTTAGAAATCCTTCGCAGAGCTTGTCGTTGTCGGTACTAACATTATAATTTCGGTACAAAACGTCGTTTACGCACTCCACGTGAAGCTTGTCGTTGTCGGGTGCTGATAAGTCCAAAATGCCTTTACGGTCATTGAACACCCCTCGCAAAGCTTGCCACTACCGGTTACTAACTTTAAAATTAGGGTAGAAGAAGGTCGCTTACGCACCCCTCATGGATTTTGCGTTGTCGGGTGCCGATACGTCCCATAGGCCCCTAACGATTATTAGACACCCCTTACGTAGCTTGTCGTTGCCGGGTACTAACTTTATAATTTTGGCACAGGATGATCGTTTACGCACCCCTTGTGGAGCTTTTCATTGTTGGGTATTGATATGTCTCATAGGCCTCTATTATCAATCAGCCGCTCTTGACGTCGTTGTTGTTGTTTTGTTATGCCTTTGAACGGCCGAACATTCTTAGCTTCGTTATCGGTTGTTTCTCATGTTTCTGACTGATCAAATGCTCTCTGTGTCACTATTATTTTTTCTACTCGGGTTCGAGTTCCCCGACTGCTAGAAACAAATGAATTGAGATGCTTGCTAGTAAGTATATAAGTGTGTAGAAACTGAGTGGTATGTGAAAGAATTGAATCTTATGTAAATCTTACTTGTTTGGAAATGGTTGACCGTAGGTGGAGCCGTCGAGAGCAGTAGGTCAGACAACCATTTGTTAAAATAGTGATTCTTTTCAAAAAAAAATGCTACGAAGATAATGAAAATCTTAAATGGTGGCTGCAAAAAAGTCATATATAAACTTTATGATAAAGTTTTAGATGCAGAGTAACATAAAAGTCCCCAATGAATGCCTTGAATTAATGGTGGTTGGTTATAAGCAAAATAAAAGAACTCCTCACTACATAAATTCATGCAAGCAGTTGTTGTAATGTGTCCCACAATTATAAACACAAAAAGAGGAGAAAAGTAACGAGAGCGAGAGGTTTTTGTAATATTTTTTTCACACAAGATGGAAAATAACTTAGTGGTTGTCAACCATAAACCAAATGGAAAACAAAGGAGACAACTTCATTGAATGAGTCAACACAACTATTCAACTGTGGTAACAACAATTAGAATTTAAAGATCAATTTAATTAGCTTTTACGGTCGCTTTCAATGATAACATTTCATTTGTGATTACAATAATTCATCGGAATTGATATATATATATATAATAATTGGGTGGCATTTATGAAAAAATATTAATATAAGAATTGAGTGGTGCACATGTATATAAGACTTTTTTGTTTCTTTCTCCACGGTTTTATGTTAGAAAAGAGCAGTCAACTGAGTAGTTGGCTAGAGTAGTGGGGTGGTTGAAGAAAGAGGGCGACGATGAAGGAAAAGCCACGAGGCCGAGGTAGTGGCCTGGGGAGATTGATGTGGAGCGGTAGATTATGAGGGTTCTAGAGGGATCGGTCTCCTATTTGAGGAGAATGTCGGTAAGGCGCATCCTTTGAGGTCATTGACGGTGAGGGAGTTAATGGGGGGCGGTAAACAGCTGAAGTTGGGCTGATCGATATAGGAGGCGTCTAAGAGAGCAAGAGGGCATGAGTTGCGGGAAAAAGTCTGCTTATTGAGGCAGTACCGAGTGACAGAGGGTAAGGCCGGTCGGTTGTGCAGCGATTAGTCGGAAGATGGTTGGTCGAAAGTGAACAGAGCAGCAGTCGATTGAAGGATGTTGTCGGGTGTTGGTTTGAACAAAATAAAGCGACACAGTTGATAACTCAAGGCTTAAGATTTTCATAGTTTCAAATAGAGGCAAAGCGACCAGATGAATTTGGACTACCGACCGTCACAGCGTTTAGATTTTCATAATTCATTGACAAATACATATTTGATATACTTCAGAGATAAATAGTTGTTATGTTTGATACAATTTACATGCTTGAGAGATACATGAGGATACAATTTTCTTCTGATTTCTTGATTGATTTAGAGATGTTTAGTATTCTCTTTGGATGATTATAATAGTTAGATAAGATTGATTTGCATATTTACTTAGACATCAATAAAAGAGGATTTCACTTTTCTAACACGATTGCTGATGATCAACTTTTTGTAACTGCTTCTCACAATATAAAACAACATGATTGATTGAAATGGCAGATATTGAGAAAATGTTAAACAAAATAAAAGGATGGCCATTTTATTCATGAAATAAAAGATGTCATGACATATTTTTTGACTAGCAAACCAAAACAGTTTGATATACTCAAAAAAAGCTTTTCCATAAAGTATTTCACAATACTAAAAGCTTGTTAAGAGATGTAGGTGACTTAGTACATCATCCTATAGCCAAAAAAGAGCTAATGAATGAAGAATACAATAAATGAAAAAACAAAATAAAGTAAATAAAAATAAAAAAAAAAATTGAAATAAATTGTAAAAGACGTGAACAAAAATTAAAATAAGGAAATGAGAAAAGACGATACAAAAATAAAATAATAATAAACATGAAATTGAAAACCAAATCAATATTTTTAACCAAATAAAATTTAAAATCTTTAGATCTTAAAATTTAAACAAAATAAATTCCTTAAATTCTTATGAACCTAGTTAGGTTGACTCTTTTTAATCTTTTGATAGTGTTATTCTTCTTCAACTATTGTCTTCTTCTAATGAGATTCTTAATTTTTTGAATTGTGGAGGGGCTTTAGTTTGTTCTATTCCTTAAAGCTACACTCTTTTTCACATTCCTTCCAAATCTATCTTCAAATCATATCTTCTTGAGGTTAAGGTGTAAGCCCACTAATGGGCATAATTTTAATCAACTAGTTCTAAGGTTAAATGCCCCTTAACTAGTAGTTTTTCTTGTTATAGTCAGCCTATTCACTTTGGATTGGATATCAAACCACAATTCTTTCTAACCTTAAAGTGTTTGGGTAAATCATATCTTCTTGATGTTAAAGTGTCAGCCCCCCACCCCCCAACAGGTATTCTTTTCCTCAACTAGTTCTTAAAGGAGATGCCCCTTGACTAGTGTTTGTTTCTAGTAAGTTAGCCTATTTACTTTGGTAAGTCCTCAACACTTTACAATCTTAAGGTGTTTGGGTAAATCTCTTTTTTTTTTTGACATTTATGTATAAGTCCCCCTAAAACAGGCATCATTTTCTCAATTATTTCTTAGGTGAGATGCCACTTAACAGGTTTTTTTCCTAGACTAGTCAACTTATTCACTCTTTGTTGAAAGTCAGCCCTAATGCTTTTTAATCTTAAAATATTTATTAAATCATATCTTCTTAAGGCTAAGGTAGAAGCCCCCTAGCAAGCATGCTTTTCCTCGACTAGTTCTCAGGTAAGATACCCCCTAACTGGCATTCTTTCATAATCTAGTCAATATATTCACTTTGGGTTGGATGTTAGTCCACAATGCTTTCTAATCTTAATGTGTTTCAGTAAATCAAACCTTCTTTAGGATAACATGTAAGCCCCCTTAAGGAGCATCCTTTTTCTTGACACATTTTAAGATTAAATGCTCCCTAACTGTCATTCTTTTCTAGTCTAGTTAATATTAGTCCCCAACATTTTCCTATCTTAAGGAGTTTGGGTAAATCATATACTTTTGAAGTTATATATAAGCCTCTTAACCAACATTCTATCTTTGATTAAATTTTATGATAAATGTGAGTCCCAGTGCATTTTATCCAATATTTAATTTCTTGACTAATTTTCACAATAGATTTGAATCCTTGTGCCTTCTATATTGAAAAAATCTTCTTTTGTTTAATTTCTTACATATTTAGGGTGATTCATCGTTTACAACTCCCTTAAATACATCTTTTTAATCTGAGTATTAGGTGTTTCTAAAACTTAAACCATTATATTCTTTTTCAAATTCTAAATCTTTTTTTTTTTCAAATCATAAAATTATCAAATCTTTTTTAGGCATTTTTTCCTAAAATTTTCATCGTAAATCTTGGGTAATTTTCATTTACAACCATTCTCAAATTCAAAATTAAATTAAAAAAAAACTAAATTAAAATTCAAGATTTTAAATTTCAAAATTAAAAATCAAAATTCAAACTTTTAAATCATAATTAAATCAAAATTTCAAATCTTAAATTCTAATTTAAATTCAAGTGATTTAAATTTCAAGTTTTAATCATTTGAAGTATGAATACGTATGAATACCAGAATATTTTTGGATGATGTTGACTTGTTTGGTCAACACAAATACGTGTGATATACTTATTAACCACACATAGTGTAAGTCCATTTGTTTACTTCATTTTTTTTTATATAGCCTTAAATATTTTTTAGAGGCTACCCTATAGGACTGAGGGCAGTAGAAACCCAAAATTAGAATCCAAGCCAAATATTCACTGCCTTACTTTCATATACTTGAATTTAAATCTTAGCATTTTTTTTGTTAAGTTGATTGGAGTTTGGTTATTGAAGCTAAATTTGAATCTTTATAGGATTTGATAAGCTTTTAAGAACCCTTTGGTCTTAAAGACTTATGTATTTAAGTTATCCATCTTTGAAATTTACCAAATCACTGGGGCAAAATGCAAAAGAACAGGACTAAGGATGTTGAAGGGTTCTGTCGGTACTAAAAAGTTGAGGAGTTGTTTAGTTGTTGGCTGCTAGGATGGATATCCCAACACTCGTTTTAATTTAATACATATATAATTTAAGAAAAAAATAGTATTTTTAAATTTCTGAGAATACAAGACCGAACTGATCTCGTATCCACAGTAATTTAAATAAACAAGCATAATACCACAAGTATTGCACCTATCCCAAGGCATAGATACATTACTTACTGGTGAAGGCTCGATTAAATAAACTAAAGATTGTATGACATCTGTTTAAGTCTGCGAAAACCATTTTATTTATAAGCCGACAATTTCCCCTATTTAATACCAAGAATTAAATAGAGTTTATATTAAGTTGGGTTCGGAAATGCTTCCTATAAGGGAAAACCCCTATAGTTAATTACATCTTAGATAACTGAAGTCACCTAAGAAAACTCTCGATAAAAATCAGAAGATATTATCTTCGACGAGGTCAAAGGATTAGGAATTTTCAACGAGATCGGACAAAGGGGTGTGAAAGGGGAATGACTCAAGTTTGGAACATTTTATTATAAAGTTCAAAGGAGGAAGAACTAGGAGACATCATAGATCTGGAGGAGAACCTCGGTGACTTTCCAAGCTATTTTATGGTTTGGTTTTAATTTAGAGGAGAAATATTTAAATATTTCATCCTGCCAATTTTATTAATTATGGCTTATATTCGTGTGAAACAATCACACAAATAGCTTGGATGATGTGAGAATTTAGGTCATGACAGACGACAACCTCAGAATCCTAAAGGAGGTTAGAGCTTAGATTTTATACCATAGCTATACAAAGGCCTAAAGATAAATTGAGAATTTATGTTGCATAAGCAAACAACCTCGAATTCCTATGGATTTATTATTTAATCATAAAGAATGGTTTAGCTGGTGAAGACATGTTTTGCTGTTGAAGATGGTTGTGCTGCCCACAACGCTAGCTCCAAGCTCCTCGTCGTGATGAGTTTAAGTTTTTTAATGTGTCAAGTTATGATGTCAAATCAGATGTCCCTATGGTTATGGTCATTTAAATATTATGGGGCATATTAAAGTTGATTAGAGTGACATCGGTTAGAATCATACGGTTCCCTCATTCTGGTACAACTATCTTCTATCGGATTCACTTAATCCAAATGAATTTACTAAACTCAAGTTAATGAGTTATATACTTTTATTTAGCAACTGTATGTTACCTCCTCCGAGGGATTCTCGATCATCCGATAGATACGTCTTAACTTAGTTGCAATTGTTGTTTTGTGATGTTTGTGATTAAGTTTTAAGTTGTCTTATATTTTGAATGTTGTGGCGGTGAATTTTATCTTAGTTGATTTTAATTTTGGTTTTAGTTTCAGTTTTGTGGCTATCGTTGTTTAGCATGCAAGTTTGTAAACATGAAAGTACAATATAGGATAGTGCGAGAAAGGAAAGCGTTACAAACTATAAAAGCGTACCTGACAAGTCTTCTCGCTCCTTCACCTGAAACTTCAGTACTTGCAAAGCATGTATATGTATAATTTTGCGGGAATTAAAGAATGTTTATAGAAAAAATAGAAAGTACAAACTTAAAGTGTGCCTACCAAATCCTATGTCATATCTTGGTGAATTTAAATTTTAAGGATGATTCCACTAAGCAAATCGTAATAAGCTCACATGTCCTTCAATATTTCTAAAGGATTATGAAGAAGTCTCAGGTAATACCCTAGACATTTCATGGTCCTTGGAATTATCTTGAGTTCATTATGGTTTTATCATATTTGCTATATAGTTCATCCAATTAATATCTTTATGCTTAGTGAATTTGATGTTTTGATTATCCCTTAAGTAGGGTAATTATCACTTGACCCTTTGGGGACAACTTGACTTAATTAAAGAATTTGGTTAATTTGATTTCAAGGAATGAACTTTTAGTGTTTTGAAAAGTTTTAAATTAATTATAGGTTACTTTCTAAACCTCATTAGACAAAATTTTGATTAAGCCTAGCTCACTACTAAGCCCTTAAGATTTAATGGGTAAATTTACAATTTTAGAAAGAAAATGTTTTGAATATTTGTACTCTCGATCATGAATTATAAATTATATTAAAAACATCGACTAGGGTTCAAAATCAGTGAATTATGATTTTCCAAGTCAAACGCCTCACCTTAATATCTCCCAATTTAATTATTCTTTCAAATTTCATTAAATTTTGAAAAATTACAAATTTATCCTTTATGAAATTCAAAATGAGGTTGGTTTGTACCACTTATCCCTTTTTATGTTTCAATCATCAAGACATGTTATTTTAAGATCATTTATTACCCATTTACCCTCTTGGTTTGGCCTAAATATTAATAAAGCTCAAAATTCCAAAATTACACTTTTGCCCCTTAGGTCTTAGTACCCTATAATTCATTAAATCAGACTCAAATGACTTAAAAGTTTTATGTTACCTCACTCATGGGTTAATTAAAATATCAGAGGAGAAAACGTGATTTTTCTGAATTTATTTAATTTTACAATTATTTTTAATGCGAAAATAAGAATTTTTAAAGAAAATTTAATAACTCAATAAAAAAAACTTCTATCCTTAAAAAAATTATTGGAGGTTCACCTAGGTCAGAGGACCACTTGGACCAATTTTCATGATTTTAATAAATTTAATTTAATTATTAAAATTATATGTTTGTTTTGAGTATTAATTAAATATAAAATAATATTTAAATGAAAAAATAAGTTTTATATTTTTATTTAACCTCGCTAAGCCAAGGAACCCAAAGAAACAAATTTCATACTTTTTTAACTTATATTATAATTATTAGAATTATTCTATTGAAAAGTTAGAGAAAATTCATTTTTAAGCCTTTTAAAATCAATATCTTGACTTAGAAAATAAGGAAAATTGTCTTAATTGATTGTAGATGACCAGGAAGCCAAATGTGATATTTTAGTGTGTTTTTACAATTTTGTGATTTTTATGATTTTTTAATTAATTTTAATTAATTTAAGCGCTTAAAAATAAAGTATTTATTTTAATTCCAATTTTATTTTTCTTAGGTTCCTCTAATCATAAGGAGCTCTCAAAACCAATTTGGTGATTTTTTGAATTGTATTTTCATTATTATAATTATTTTAATGCCAAAAATGTCATTTCACTTAATTAATCCATTTGAGTGGTCAAATTAACTTCAATTGACTTGAAATTTTTATGGGGAGCTCCTTTAACATTAAATTATAGTGTGAAATATTTTTTTATGTCATATAAATTTATAATTACTCCAAATTAATTTTTTTTCTCATTTTTAGGGTTGGTGACAATTAGGGTTATTTTAAACTAAGTTTATCGGATTGAAATAGTATGGGAAAATGGTCATTTTGGGTCAAATTAGCCCAAATCATGATTTGGGTTGGGTTCAGCCACCAAGGTTGGTCTTGGGCTGATGAAGAGATCATTTGGTTCAGCTTAATCATTGGGGATAAGTCATCATCCAAAGAGATTTGGCTAAACATGGGTTAGAGTGATCCATTGGAGGGGTTAAAACCTTTCTAAGGAGGTTTGAAAATGGCTTGGCATCTTTCCATTATTATTTTGATGATGTGGCAAGGCTCTCATGGCTTTGATATGACTTGGGAGTGGCTTCATGGCTTGCATGTGGCTTGGCTAATTTTCATGAGGAGGGATTTTGGATTTATTTGGTAGTTTTAGTGAATTTTGGCTTGATGCTTGATTTAGAATGATTTGATTTTGAATTTAGGACTTTTGGAAAAAATTTAATGAAATGGATGATGAAGAGAAAGAATTGTCATGTGGGCTTTAGATTTGGGCTTTTGAAATTAAATGTGGTGGGCTTGGGCTTTTAAAATGAAAATTGAGTTTGGGCTAAAATTTTGGCTAATTGAATATTGAGTTTGGTGTAGGAGAATTTCATGAAGAATTTGGCAAAATTTCAAATGATTTTGATTTGAATTGGACGGCTAATTTGGTTGATCATATAGTCAAAATTGGGCCTTTTTGATTTGAATGAAATTGGGCTTGCAATTGAACAAAATTGAGCTTGAATTTTATTTATAATATGATTGAGGAAGCTAAATTTTGATTTGTAATTGAAATTGGGCAAGATTGGGGTCAATTGGGCTAAGATTTGGGGCTAATTTGGGGACATTTAGGCCTTTAAGGGCGAATTGGGGCTTTTCGTCAAATTGGACTAATTTGGCCAAATTTGGTCAAATTTATGATAAAAAATTGAAATTAGGAATATTTGGGATGATTTGGGAATTTTTTGGAATTTTTTAAATTTTTGGAATTTTTAGGTCATGAGGGGTATTTTGGGAATTTGGTAATTTTTGTGAATTTTGGTCAATTTAGGTAGTGGTGAGAGGTTTTAAATGATTTTTGGGCAAATTTGGGCATTTTGGGTAATTTTGGGATTTTTCGGCAAAGATTGGGGTGTAAGGGTATTTTGGTGATTTTGGGCCAAAATGGGCCAACAAGCTATGAAGCCATACTAAACCAATATGAGCCATATGAGGACTCATTTTGGATGCTCAATGTGCTTGTTCTAACCCTCTTAGCCAAAGACTAGGGGTACACAGAGTCATCCACATGAGCTTTCCAAAAGGAGTTAGGAGACAAACCTAAGAGGTCATAGGGCATAGGGTATGTGAGAGAGTGTAGTGTGTGCAAGTTATCCCCACCAAAACTAGCTCACCCAGGGCTAGTCCTAAGGTCTGACCATCCTATGTGGGACTCCCCTCGAGCTCCTTCATATTGACCATACCTACTAAGTGCTACATGTCAGAACCAATATGTGGAACTTCATGTTGAGCAAAGAAGGGTTTTGAATTTCTAATGATGAGAGTTCCTTTTCTAATCCTCTAGGAATAGTCAATAAGAAAATCCTATGGCTAGACATTAAGCTACTAAAAAGGAAAAAACTAGACATCAATCAAAAATGAGGTCAACAGGTTGGTGGTGGTGGTGGGAAGTGTTGAGGGTTTGATATTTTTAATTATATTCTTCATTATTTAACTCTCATGAGATAAAAAATATTCTTCTAATTTATTTGTTTTACTTTGATCAAACTTTATAGCTACTTTAATGTATTTTACATCAAATATCATATTAGCTCTAATTTCCTCGTTTGGCATGTTAAGCAATTTTAGAAGCTTTATTATTATGTAATCCTCTTCGAAAAATGTTGTTATATTTGTGGAAGTTTGAAGATTAAAAAAAAAACATAAGAAATTTACTTAATTATTCAATGATAGTCACATTCAAAATGAACCTCAACTTGAGGGGTCTGCTGAATATAAAAGTTATGAAATTAAAATATTTTAAACTATTTATATGAAAATTATGTCATTTAAATCTAAAGACAAAATACATTCATAGTGCATAAATTTAGTTAAGGATGACAGATTAGGTGTTAATTGGAGGTCACAAAGAATGAATGTCATATCAAATATATCACACTCAAAATAATATATGTCAATAAAGATGTGGCTTTAGTCCTCATTTCACGTAGTTTGGCCCAATGGCTCCACTATATTATGATCATGGTCGTAGCCCATATGCTCCTCAATAATCTCTTTTTTGAGTTGTGAATCATAAGGTATATTTAATAAGGCACAAATCCCTCTATAAGCTAAGGTCAACTTAGCTTAATTTCCTTAAACAGACAGCCACCCCAAGTATACAAGAAACCCTTGGATGAAGCAGTCCATGCTTATCGATAAAAATTCTTTTGTTATGTTGGTAGACTATCTTTTATGACTCAAGATGATGAAACCATGGTATTTTAATTAAGTTCATCACCATTCTTCCCACCATCTGCACTTAAGTTGATAGTGGTAAATTTCATAATGCCATATCTCACTTTACTGTTATTATATTTTAAATTTGAGTGCTTAGCGCCAAATAAATAGGCTTATTTGAAACTGCTTCACATTATTGGGAGGGGTAATTAGTCATAGAGATTTGAACATACAGGAAACCTCAAACCTCATATCTTAAAATCTTTATAAAATGAAGTTAAAATCATAGAATAGCAACTTATGCACTATCTTATCTATCTTTTAACAATTTGACACGAAATCACATGGTAATATTCTTCACTTACCTCATTTTAAAGTCCATTTTATGTTTATTTTTAATTTTCTTCTTTCGATATAAGCTGATGCATTATGTTGTTTTAGCCCACAAGTATACAATTCTTTGTGTCATGTCAGATCACTAAAATAAGAATCTTCAAAATCTAAAATGTTCATCACTAATGACTGACATCTATGCTCAATACTATGCATATCGCCTATGTTTGTTATATATGCCCATCATTGATGGTAGTTATTGACACCCACTTTTGACCATTGTCACCAATGCTAGCTATTAATTGCCACCAATGCCCACCATCAATGATTACAATCAACAATCATTAATATTTGATACTCATTATTGCACATCATCAAGTAAAGCCATTGCCTTTCATTGGTCATTCCCAAGCATAATAAACATTTGTTATCTTTATTATTAACCCTGCCTCTTAATCCCACATTCCTTAATGATAAGGAATGGCAGGTTATTGTAATTTTTATCTTATATAACAAATTTTGTTTTAATTAAGCTATAGACCATAGTATTAACCTTTAGAGGTTCATCATAAATAATCTTTTGCCTCTTATGAGCCATATTCTACTTATTTGGTGTTTGTTAAACTTGTATGAATACTATTTTAAACACATAATATATCAATATGAATATTCAAGAGCAGGATACATTGGCGTCATTTGTAGGAGTAATCCAACAATCATTAGTTCTCTAAACATTTGCCTTACAACCAACTAGTACAAATCTAACAACAAAGGGGCCTCCTCCTAAAAATCTCATCATCCATGAATAATTCATTCAATTAGGATGCACTATCAATGTTCTTTACTACTCAGTAAGTCTAACCTTGATGGCATTGAAGGCCTCTTTAGTTTGTCCTAAAAGTTCACATTCATGGGATGGAGGAATATCAAGATCAGTGGATTAAAATTTTTCATAACCTAAAAATGATGCCCCAAACAACACATTGCTATATACTTACACTAAGGACTACTCCCTTCAAAATGAGATCACATGTCTAAGGTTGGCCACATTAAAAACAGTCATATAGTATTCATTGATTACAAAGATAGAAATCTACCCCCGTACTTAGTTGAAACTAGTTCAACTGACAAAATCCTAAGGCACGTAGCTTAATAATTGTCAAAATAATTTACTCTTAAAACTTATTTTATTAGCTTAGGCTTATGAATAGTTAAGGTCTATACATTTTGGGTCATTTATACTAAATATGTCTATAGAGTTTAATGGGGCTTAAGGAGGATTTGAGTGCACTTGAGCTTCATCTAATCTAAAGCACATATGGTAGATGAATACTCAAACTCTAATATGGCTAATAGACTCTCAAGGGGTTTCAAACCATTGAATGGAGCCTAAAATAGGCTTAATAAGAATAAGAATAATGATAAGTCAAAATTCAACTATAAGGGCAAGTTAGAAAAAAATGATGTTCCTTGGTTTAGAATACATGCTAAGTTGAATGTGCATGTATGTGTTTGTAGATTCTTGGATACTTAAGCAAAAGGCAACTAAAAGCCAATTAAGGACAAAACTAAGTCTAATATGATTAAAAATGACATCAATAGTAATAATTATAAGTGTTCACGTAAATGAATAATCAACAGTGAAATTGGTGTAGTCGATGGCTGACTTTGTTGTCGATTGGTAATGACCAAAGCTTAAAAATTTTATATAAATTTTGTATTTCTTTATTTTGAAAATTCCTATTTGAATATGCAAAATATAGCATATTCATAATTTTTTGGAAGAACATTCAAGCTGTTTTCATAAAAAACTCTGACCTGTACTAAATGGTCTGAAACAATGCCCTTGCTCATTTTCTTATTTTAACATGTTAGTGACTTAATAAATTCATAATTGAGCAATCTAAAGCTCGTTGAATTATCTTGTCAAAATGTTCATTTTACTATAAGCATACAAATATTGATAAAACGCTTAACACCCAAATGTACATAAAGTCTTCAATCAAGCTACTAAATATTTGATTTAGCATCGACGACTTCAAATCTCAATTATAAATTTGTTAAAATAAAATAAAATAAAATGTTCTAAAAAATTAAATTATAAAAACTTTGACTTAAATATTATATGGTGGTTTGCCATTATAACTCATACTTATCAAATAATTTTTCTAGCGAAGGAAAGTAAGTTAAAAATATAAAATTGAAACTAAACCAAAAGAATGAGATCAGACCTCTTCTACTCCCTGCCAAATAAATATTACAATAATCTTTAAAATATTGAGATTTCAGTGTCAGCTGATGCATCTGAAAATGATAGTTTCATTTGAAAACGACAATGAGGGGTTTAATTGGAAAGAAGAGCAGTTGAATCTCTAGCTTTAAACAATTAATTAGGGTCCGTTTGGGGCAGCTTATAAGTGCGGGCGGCGTTTTCAAAACGTCGCCGTACCGTTTGGTTTGGGCGTTTCACCAGCTTATCCGAAATTGCGTTTGGGTTTTTGAACTAAACACAGGCCGCGAGTTGACCCCTGCGGCGGGCTTATCTTGAAACGCATAAGCTGCCCCAAACGGACCCTAAATATGGACGGTGATCCTATTTTCAATAGACTTCTGTATTTTTTATATTCTATTTATTTGTTGGTGTTATTACACATTCATTGACTTTAGTTATTGAGCTTTGGCTTGATGTTATTTTTTATTTTAGTGGTGTTTTCATTTGAATTCATATGACTTTTTATTTTTATTTTCTTTGGTATAGAGTTGTGTGTGAGAAGTGCTGGTGGATTATATGTTGCCCCCTACGTGAATAGAAGCGGAACTGGTCTCTTTTTTGAGTGAGGGCAAAGTGTCTCACAAGACCCAACATGGGAGGAACTAAGGCGACGACGAGTAAATTGGTATTTTAGAAGGGGCAAAAGGCCAATTATCACCCTGAACCTTGCCTGGGTCCGCTCCTGCACGTAATTTTTATAATGAGCTCAAAGCTCCTTATTCAAATTTCTCCTTAGCTAATTTGTTAAATAATATTATAAAGATGGATTTCATTTCATAGCACACAAACCTTGTATATTTACATATCTAACACCTAGATTTTTTATATTTACATTTATAACACTAGTGTGTAGGTCTATAAGAGAAGGAATTTAACTTTTTGAAAGTATGTGAGTAATGTATTTGATATGATATTAAGGATTTGAGAGTTATACATGTAAATATTCAAAATTCGGTGTTAAATATGTAAATACATAAGAGTTGTATGATATGTGTAAATGCCCTTATTTTTAATTATGATTTATTACACCAAAATATGGCTTAGTGGTCGTTGGGGTGTGCTAAATAGCGATGCATTTGTTAACTTCATTTTTTTTTATTTGGTTAGTATGATAAGCTTTTCTAACGCAGAACTTGGATGTGGTGACCTTTTCAATTGTTCAAATTATTTGTAGGACTTAAAAACCCGCTACGATTAAGCTTGGTTCGTCTCAATATTAAGGGTGTAAACTAGCCGAGCTTGAGTAGCTAAGACTGCATTGGTGTTCGGCTTGTTTGTAGTAGCTCGCGTTGGAAACTCTCGTGTTTGAACTAAGCTCTTAAAGAGTTTTTTTGGGTTCGGCCCGATTTGATTCTCATCTGAAGGACAAATTATTAAGATTCTTTAAAACAGAAATCCAATAAAATCATACAAGTTATACTTTTACATAGAAACAAACCATCCTATCAATTGTCTAAAATTAGATCACACAAAATCAATGGCATGCACCTAACATGTTAAGGATAATGGTTGAAATACTAGATCAAGCCATTTTAAATCATTGAATCATTTCGAGATAAATAAACATATAGTTTATTAAATTTCTTTGTAAATTTAATAGTCGTATACTAATTCCGGATCAAGGGTGTAAAACGAGCCCATGCTCCACAAGCTGGGTCTATTAACTTTTTTTTTTTTTTACTT
Source organism: Phalaenopsis hybrid cultivar (assembly GCA_002079205.1). Classification (NCBI taxonomy): domain Eukaryota; kingdom Viridiplantae; phylum Streptophyta; class Magnoliopsida; order Asparagales; family Orchidaceae; genus Phalaenopsis; species Phalaenopsis hybrid cultivar. The sequence continues at coordinate 170,676 of JXCR01146871.1, read as the reverse complement.
TCACTTATATTATTTTTATGTAAAATCAAAATCAATCATGATACATGAATCATCTATGAATTGTAGATCATTTCTACCTCCTTAAAAGATAACGCCAAATTGATCCGATCATAACTCAAATTCAATTGATTCAATCAAGATTCGAGTCAAAACTAATTGTAAGTTAGCTCAATGTTATCTCAATTTGAATCAAAGTTGAGGCTCATTCACCTCAGTTCTTGTTCTATTCAAGCCAATAAATATCCAATTCGATTTCGAGTTGGCTCAATTCACATTGCATTTAAATAGGAATGTGGTTTTTAACTGACTCACTAATTTCAGTCTGAGACAAGTAATTCTGTTTCAAGTGATCTTCAAACCAAGTTGATAGCCCTACATATGGGCACTAAAAAGCTTTAGATTCTAGGAAGATATACATACATACCACCCAATTCTTATGTATATACATATCAAACACCTGCAACATAATTTTTAACAAACACATCACCTTGTGGTGTATTTCACATCTTAAAAGTTAAAATAGTAGTATTTATATGGAATATTAAAGATTTGGGTGGTATAAATTGAAATTTAGGAGTTAGATATGTAAATACATAGTAATTGTATAGGTATATGAGCCACCAAAATGTTTTGCTTTCAGAAATCCGAGTGCAAGCGAACAAGACGCAAAGAATCGAATGGTATTTGCAGCCGCCATTGCCTTTGTTTCTTGCTCAGCGGCCTCCCCTTCCCTGCCTTGTCTCTGTTTATCTTCACGTCTGCTAAACCCAAGACGCAATGAGCAGTTTTAAGATCGAATGAAATGAGGCTGAAAATGCCATCAGCCTCTCGAATGGTGCGAGTTTCAGCATCCATTGTTGCGTACTTCACATACATTGGCCTGTCCTTGAACCGCTCAAGGTCTTCAGGAACTCGAACAACTCTTTCAAGACCAGGAGAAGAGACCTGCAGAGGAACAAGTTGTTTCCACGATCATATCAGAAAGATGGGAACAGTACGATAATCTTTAATGTGTTTTTTTTCTGTCAGAAATTAGTTGACTAATTGAATAAAGAGAAGTTTTTAGAAGGAAATGATAAGCATCAAAATGGATTGGAAAATTAGGAGTGCCCTCAATATCCGGGAAGAAAGTCCACTTACACTGCAGATGTCACCCTGATTTAAGGATGGATATGTCTGTGAGATTCATTACATATTCTCATTAATGCAAATATCAAGAGTTACATGATTTATCTTTTATCTGATCTTTCGACCTGGACAAGTCATATGGGCTAACCGTCTTGAGCGATTTGTCATTAAATGACATGCCCATTATTATAACCTCTTGTAACGCCACTCTTCAGAGACATTTTTTGGCATAAATGCTCTATTATATGTTTTGTCTTCAATGACATACCTGCCAGCATATACAACAACAACAACAATAACAAAAACTTAATCCCACCACGTGGGCTCGGGCTATATGAATAACTCCATTGCGTCTTATTTAGTGTCATATTTTCATTTAGTTCTAATAAATTAAGATCATTTTTTTATACAATAATTCCAAGTTTTCCTATATCTATCGTTGTCTTTCTTAACATAAGTCGAATCTAAAATATCTACTCTCCTAATCGGATCATCAGATGGTCGACGTTTAATTTGACCAAACCTTTTAANCCACCTGCCATGTCCAAAAAAATAAAAACGAAACCCCCAAAAAAGCAGAAAAACTGCCCGCCACACAAAAACATAAAATTAAAGAAAAACAGTCAAATCAGAAAAGCTGCCCAATCCCTGATCGCTGGACCGACAGGAGGCAAACAGCAAGGCGAACGATGGAGCCATCAACACNTCGTCAAGCGTTTACGCCCACCTGCCACGTCCAAAAAATAATAAAAAAAAAGAAACCCCCCAAAACGCAGAAAAACTGCCCGCCACACAAAAACATAAAATTAAAGAAAAGCAATCAAATCAGAAAAACTGCTCAATCCCTGATCGCTGGACAGAACAGGAGGCAAACAGCAAGGCGAACGATGGAGCCATCAACAGCAGCGCAATTGCAGGACGACGAGGCGGCCTATCTTGCAACCCTGCAACTCCTTTCATACCACGGCGTCGCCATGGCCGTCAAGGCCGCAATTGAGCTCGACATATTCAACATCCTAGCTCGTTCAGGTCCCGACACTTTCCTCTCCGCCGGCGAGATCGCCTGCCAGATCCCCAACACTGATCCTAGCAAAACCGCCCCTCGCCTCGATCGCGTGCTTCGCTTTCTGGCCAGCCACTCCGTGCTCCGGTTCTCCTCCGCCTCCTCCGCCTCCTCCGCCGGCGCAATCGAGCGGCGGTACGCCCTCGAACCCATATATCGGTTTCTTACGAAGAACGAAGATGGCGTCTCCCTCGCTCCTGCTTTCTTGGTCACACGAGATCAGGCTTCGCTTGGTAGCTGGTAAGGGGAAAGTTTTAAGCGAAGTTTACTTTGAGGCCATTTTATGATTTTTGTATCCTTTTAGTTTTCAATAAATATTTCGGATAAATGTAGTAATTTATGTGAATAGTTTAGGAAGATTTACAAACATACCATGTAATTTGTTTGTTTACATATCTAACATATAAATTTTAATATTTACACATGTCATCTTATATGTGTATGAACATGTGTATTTTCATTTTTAAAAGTTAAAATAATATTATTTTTAATGTAATATAAGAGATTTGAATGGCATCAATGTGACAAATATTTTTAGAAGTTAAAATTATGTATTTCTCACTTTTTAGAAGTTAAAATTATGATATNTTGGTCACACGAGATCAGGCTTCGCTTGGTAGCTGGTAAGGGGAAAGTTTTAAGCGAAGTTTACTTTGAGGCTATTGCGCATGTTAGTCAACAGTGATGTTTTTCTGAAAAGAAATTTTCCATTTTATGATATTTGTATCCTTTTAGTTCTCAATAAATATTTCGGATAAATGTAGTAATTTATGTGAATAGTTTAGGAAGATTTACAAACATACCATGTAATTTGTTTGTTTACATATCTAACATATAAATTTTAATATTTACACATGTCATCTTATATGTGTATGAACATGTGTATTTTCATTTTTAAAAGTTAAAATAATATTATTTTAAATGTAATATAAGAGATTTGAGTGGCATCAATGTAAAAAAATAAAGTTTAGATTTTAAATATGTAAATAAATAGGAATTTGGTGTTATTTATGTGAATTTGTGGGGTAGTTATTGTGAATGTCTTTATTTTGAATGATTTACATGAATGCCACTTAACCTCCATCTATGTATATATCAAACACCAAAGTTTTAATTTTTACGTACGTACCACTCTACCTGTGAATGAAATTCTGTATTTCTCACTTTTTAGAAGTTAAAATTATGATANTTGGTCACACGAGATCAGGCTTCGCTTGGTAGCTGGTAAGGGGAAAGTTTTAAGCGAAGTTTACTTTGAGGCGAATGTTCGTCAACAGTGATGTTTTTCTGAAAAGAAATTTTCCATTTTATGATTTTTGAATCCTTTTAGTTTTCAATAAATATTTCGGATAAATGCCGTAATTTATGTGAATAGTTAGCAAGATTTACAAACATACCATGTAATTTGTTTGTTTACATATCTAACATATAAATTTTAATATTTACACATGTCATCTTATATGTGTATGAACATGTGTATTTTAATTTTTAAAAGTTAAAATAATATTATTTTTAATGTAATATAAGAGATTTGAGTGGCATCAGTGTAAAAAATAAAGTTTAGATTTTAAATATCTAAATAAATAGGAATTTGGAGTTATTTATGTGAATTCGTGGGGTAGTTATTGTGAATGTCTTTATTTTGAATGATTTACATGAATACCACTTAACCTCTATCTATGTATATATCAAACACCAAAGTTTTAATTTTTACGTACGTACTACTCTGCCTGTGAATGAAATTCTGTATTTCTCACTTTTTAGAAGTTAAAATTATGATATTTTTAATGTGATATGAAGGAATTGGGTGGCATAAATGTAAAAATAAAGTTTAGGAGTTGTCTAAATACATAAAAATTGGGTGATTTGTATGTACATCCCCACTTTATTTTCTTTCATCTTTGCATTTATGTTAAAATCATGATCTTTCATGCATATATATTTTCAACTTTTGTTGTAAATAGCTTCAAAATAATCACAAAAATCTTCATTATGTCACCAAAACTGAAGATCAAATCATATAAAATAATCAAATATGCTATTTTAGTTTTAAATAGTATATGTCATAACTTTAAGAAAGGCCAATCAATAATTGGGTCATAATATCTTAACAAAAGCATTTCCATTGGTAGGAAATCAGCCTTGATGATTCTGCTCCACTTAATTTACCAACATAAATCTAGAGCTAAACCCCCAAATCAGTCCTTCAATATATATTTATATATATTATGATTGCAAAGAACCAAATAAATTCTGTTATGAATTTTTTAGGCAATATTTGAAGGATGCTGTGTTAGAAGACATAGACCCTTTTACAAAAGCTAATGGATCGGATCCCTTTGAATATATGGCTACTAAGGACCGTCGATTTGGCGAGCTATTTTGCGAGTACATGGCGAATGTTACTAAACTGACGTCGGGGAACATAGTGGAGGCTTATAAGGGTTTTGAGTTTCTGTCGGAGGTGGTGGATGTTGGTGGAGGAGAAGGGACAATGCTTGGGCTGATCATCTCCAGATACCCTCATATCAAAGGAATTAATTTTGATCTTCCACATGTTATTTCAAGCGCACCAAATATTCCAGGTAAGCTTCAGTTGCTGCAGCCATTGCGGATTATTTATTGTTTAAAGTTGAAGTTGTTTTATGTGTTTTGCGAATTGGTAATGGAGTTATTTTCATGGTGCCTCGCGTTTATAGAAAGGAAGATTTACTTGATTACATACCACTCAATGCATATCTATTTACATGTCAACAACAGCAACAAAGCGTTAATCCCACTACGTGGCGGCCACATGAATCCTTTTCTCCATTGCCAGCTATTTAGTGTCGTATTTTCATTTAGTTCTAATAAATTAAGATCCTTTTTTATACAATAAACTAAATTCTTCCTAGGTCTATCTCCGCCTTTCTTAACATAAGTCGAATAAAAAACATGAACTCTCCTAATCAGATCTTCAGATGGTCGGCGTTTAATGTGGCCAAACCATCTAAGACGACTTTCTCTAATTTTATCCATCGCTGGAGCTACACCAACCCTATCACGAATATTTTCATTTCGCATTTTGTCTCTAAGTGTAAGACCACTCATCCACCTAATCATTCTCATCTTGGCAACACTTAACTTAGTATTATGCTTCTATTTTAAAGGCCAACATTCAGCGCCATAGTGCATTGCAGGTCTCACCACCATCTTACAAAATTTTTCTTTCAGTCTAAGCANCTCTAATTTTGTCCGTCACTGGAGCTACACCAACCCTATCACGGATATATTCATTTCGCATTTTGTCTCTACGTGCAAAGCCATTCATCCACTTAATCATTCTCATCTCGGCAACACTTAACTTACTATTATGCTTCTCTTTTAAAGGCCAACATTCAATGCAATAGAGCATTGCAGATCTCACCACCCTATATAAAATTTTCCTTCTAATCTAAGCGGTACTTTACTATCACACAAAAGGCCTGAAACATTCCTCCATTTTAACCAACAAACTTGAATTCTACTATTAACATCCCCATCTATATCACCATCGCTTTGAACAACAGACACGAGATATCTAAATCGATCACACCTTTTAATAATTTGATCACCAACAATTACACTTCTGTAACTAGAGCTACTACTACTAAAATTACATTACACATATTCAGTTTTAGTTCTACCCAAATGAAGGTCTTTAAACTCCAATGTAGACCCCTCCATAATTCAAATTTTTCCTAGTCTTTTTCTCTCGTCTTATCCATGAGAAGGATATCATCAGCAAAAAGCATATACCAAGGTACATCATCTTGTAAATGTCCAGTAAGACCATCCATAACTAAAGCAAAAAGATATAGGCTTAAAGCCGATCCTTGATGTAATCCAATAGAAATAGGAAAATAGTTGGTCAATCCTCCTTCAGTTCGAACACAAGAACAACTCAAGTATGCATATCTTTAATGACTTGAATTTAAGTCATATCTGCACCTTTCTTCTCAAGAACGTTCCAAAGGACGTCTCTTAAAACCTTATCATAAGCCTTTTTAAAATCAATAAAAATCAAATGTAGATCCTCCTAATAGTCGGAAGGAACTTATTATTGAGTTTGTTATGCAAGTCAGGATAACAGTTTTAGGTGAGTTTGCTGAGCTACTTAGTCGAGTAGCATTGGCTGCTTATTCTAGAAGAGTTGTTTAAACAAATATTCTAGCCGATCTACCTTGCTGGATTGACTAGTCGCTGCACTTATTTAATTTTTTGACTCTTTTATTTCTTTGTCAGTGAAGCTGCAAATAAAAAAAAAAGAGAATGATAACTTCAATTTAACCTAATAACCAATGGATTATCAAAGTTAATTAATGATTTAATACTAACTCGGAGTTCGGACCCTTAGTCATTTCTCAATAAATATGGGGAAAGGGTGGCTTGCTGAACCATTCCCATCATATGTTCTCCTTTTTCCTTCTCATATCGCTCTCTAGCCTGTCTTTCTTGGCATAAAAATGAAAAACATCTAACAGGAAAAGATCCCGATTCCTTCTAATTGACTCTTAGAAGGGTTGTCCGTGAAGTGAAAGAAAGAAGGTAGATAAGAAAAGAGAGATAATATGACTAATTTTGTTGAAGTAATGGTTGTGGTTTCTCAGGTGCGAATCTCTTTCAAACCTCACACTATTGATGTCCTGGTTCCAACAGAGGTTCCACTTGAGATAGATATGGTGCCCGCCAAGGAATGAGCGGTATGTCTCTTACATATCAATTGGGAGTCAAGGTCAGATTGTATGAGGGGTGATACATATAAGAAGGCAATCTATTGAGAATTCTAAAAATTTGAATAGATTTCACAGTTCAGTTCACGTTCATTGACCTCGTGTGTGAAGATCCCATGGCTGACTAGCGTGCTCCAATGGATGAGGGGCAAGTTAAAACAAAACGAGGCATTCGGCTTTTTGGGTGTGGGTTAAGGGGAGAACTCACTCTTCCCCCAGTTGAAAAGGATGTTTCTGCAGCCATGGACGGCAACTCGCCTACGACAGGTACATCTACTTTGAGTCCACTTTGTGGATTGTGACTGGTTGAAGTGCTTAATGAAATAAAATGAATGTGGAAAGAAGAACAGAAGAAAGAAATTAATTCTATATTAGAAAAACCCATAAGATGTACATAATCTATACTATTTATAGATTACAAAACAATCAAACCAACAACTAAACGACAGCTAAGTAGATGCAAAATAAACCAAACCGGTTCATAGACAGATGAACTGAACCGGATGATAATATATGTCATTAACATCCCCCTTCAAAATGACGATCTTTGTCGCAAGATTGTTATTTTGTTGCCAAGAGACTTGAACCGAGAATTGGGAATAGATTTGGTGAAGAGATCAGCAAGTTGATCAATGGCATTGATATGAAAAACCATAAGAGTTTTATTTTTGATACATTCTCTAAGTATAGTGACAATCGATCTCTATGTGCTTTGTATAGACGTGGAACACCAGATTATTGGCAAGTGCTATAGCAGAGGTATTTTTCAATCAGGAAGGATGGAAATCAGACAGCTAAATTAAGAGTTTTCTATTATTAGAAATTTCCTTATTTTCAATATATTTATTCTGATTTATTTCCCTTTTAGCTGAATATTTAGATTAGAAATATGTATTATTAGGTTACCTAACATAGAATATGTAGAATATTTTGTACCTAAAATAGATTGTAAGATTATTATTTAATGGAATGAAAGCGAAGGGAAAAGGCATTGAGCCTATTTAGATTTCAACCTATTTTTATCAAGACTTTGACATGGTATCAGAACCAAAATTTTGCCCTAACCATTGATAATCGTTGAAGGATCATCAAGTCTCTCTTCCCGCAAGAAGGTGAAAATCATTGAAGGACCATCAAGACTCCCTTCCCGTCGACCTTCTTGCGGGAAGGGAGGAAGGTCGGCGGGAAGGGAAGAACTATTTCTTCGCCTTATTCTCGCCCGTCTGCTTTGTCTAAAACCCTCGTCTTCTTCATATGCACCACGGTCGAAACGAGAAAGACAATGGATAAAGTTTTGGGGTTTTTGATGAAAATCCTCCTTGGTTGTGTCCACGACATCTTCAAGACAGTAAACTCCATCTACTTCGACTCCCGAGACTCCTTCTGTTGACCTCATTTTTAGTGAGGTCTAGTCTTTCTCTTAGAGTTTAGGATCTAGCCTTAGGAATCTCTTTTTGACTATCCTAGAGCCTTAGAAATGGGACCCGCCTCGTTTTAGAAATTCAACGTACTTCTGTACCCTTTTGGAGTTTCGCGTGTGTGGTATCAACTTCTAGCACTTAGAAGGGTGAAACCAACATGAGGGAACTAAAAAGGAGTTCCTATAGGATCATTAAGCCTTAGGGTGGCCTTTTGCACAATTTGCACCGTCGCGGGCACAAACTTCGCAATTCGTCCAGTCGACACGTTCGATCACCACAATTCACATTACTTGCGCCGTTATTTGTCGAGAACTTGAATAAATTTTGAGACGATCGATCGCAGGTCAAAATTTTATGAAATTTAAATTTGGGACGTGTTTTTTAACCCGATCGGCGACGAGGTTGCCCGGACGACCCCGGATGACGAAACGGACTGTGCCGGTGCGTCCGGAACGTCGATTTTGCTTCAAGGAGATACTCATTTCACGACGATGGCGTGTCTAGGAGAAAATGCATAAAATGGAGCGTATTATAATAATAATAATAATATTATTATTATTATTATTATTATATAATTATTTTTTTCCTTTTTCTAAAAAAAAAAAAGAAAAGCCCTAAATCCTATCTTCATCTCTCTCGCTCACGCCTCCCTCTCCCGTTCGCACGCTAGTCGCACTCTCCCTCTCCCGTTCACACGCGAGATCGAGCCCCTCTCCTCCCTCTCGGTTGCCTTCCTCGAGCAGCACGCTTCTCGCCCCATACGCTATCCTTATCGCGATCTTATCACCTGCTCTCTCTGAGCCGCACGCGTGGGAGAAGCCTTCCTCTTTGCTTCGCACTCATGCGCAATCCCGATCACGATCTTATCGTCTGCTTTATGTCGTCGTTTTCCCGCCTCCTTCGACATCGGTCCACCATGGGTAGGTTTAGGTGGGCTTTTCTTCTCCTTGGTGGCTATAAGAAACCCCATTTGGAGAGTTCCTAAAGGGCTGGCCGAAATTTTGGAGTTTGGAGGAGGTGCCGGCCGAAATTTTCTGAGAAAAGAGGGAAGGCTGGTGGGGTGTTTCGTTGATTGCTGCTTGTTCGAAGGATTTGGGAGGGAAGTTTCTGTGGGAGCACTTTTCTTAAATTTGTGTTAAAGTTTGGCTTTAAATCTACAAAAGTGGTATTTCTCTTCTCACCTCTAATCTACACCATTTTGACTGCATAAAAAATTAGAATACTTCTTCTTCTCTGTTGAAGCATGTGGAAACAAGATTTGGACTTGTTTTGAGATCTAAGCATGAATAGTTTTTAGAAATAGTAAAATGAAGAATGAGATGGCTGTCTCCTTTTCTTTCTCTGCTCGAAATATATGATGAATGAGGTTTCTTTTTGAAAAGTTTTAGTTTTTATTCTATGGAATGCATGCTAGGAAGAAAAAAATGCAATGTCAAAGCTTTTCTTATACATATTTTGTTCAAATGGAGGTTGGAATTAGTTTCAATGCTAAATAACATGTTGGCATTAGGAGCTTGGTTATGTTTATTCGTTCCTGTTACTTGCTGCAGTTTGGAACATATATTAGTTCTAATATCTGGAAATATAAGGCTCTAACAGATTTGAATTTGATGGCCATGTTTTTCCCATCTTGTTGAGTACGATTTGGAGTTTTTTGGATTAGATTCATGTTGGAAAGGCTAATCTCTGTTTTCCCCCTCTTGTTGGGTACGATTTTAATCTCTTTGGAGAGGGAAAATGCTAGAAATTTTACTTTATTTTTCTCATGTTAGTAAGCTCGGCTTTGGCTCTTTTGGGTTGAATTCATGTTGGAAATGTTGTTTTGTTTTCCCTATTTGGTGGATGTGATTTTCTTTAGTTTTTATATTGGGTTTAATTTGGTTTGAGATGAAGAATTGAATAGCATGAATAAATATCTATGTTGGGGGCTCTTAACCACCTTGTTTTATGAAAGTATAAAAGTTTATGGATGAATTCGTTTTCTGAAGATCATGAGAATTGATTTGTTCCTGCATAATTTCAAAATGAGGTTGTCTACGATTCATCTAAATAAAATTTCTGGACTTGTTTGGCTTTGGCTTCGTGATGGCTCGGTTTTGCCCTGTTTTGAGGGCTCGATCTTGCCTCCTTTTGCTGCTCCTCACTCGCTCTCTATTTCACTGTTTTACTGATATGCATGGTTAAATGCATTGAAATTTCCATATTGGCATGCTTAGGAGGTTATTTTGGAGCCATTCTTGCTCCTTACCAGCTCTTCACCTCACGGTTTTGCTAAAATACATGCTTAAGTACATTTCAAGTTCCGTTTCAGCATGTTTGGGATAAGATTTGGAGCTCTCTTTTGCTCCTAGTTGGTCGCTTTTAAAAATATAAATGCAAAAATAAATTTAGGTTTCAGTAGTGTGAATAAAATTTGAAATTGTTGCTACTTTTGTATACGGAATTTTGAAACTTCTAATTCGATTCTTGTTGCTTAATGTGTATGTGTGGGGCTACAGTATTTGATTTGAAAAATTTATTTGCATGTCACTCAATTCATTCATATTTATATTTTTAACACCTGGATATCGCACTTGCATACACTCTAGTATATTTGCACATTTAGCATTAAGGGAGGTTTACATACATACCACTTAGTGCCCATGCATTTACGTATTTAACACCTAAATTAATCTTTACATTCATGCCACTAAATTTCCGGGTGTTTGCATACGGAACATTTGAATCCTATAAATTTATATTTCTAGCACATGAATTTCATTTTTCTTCCTCTAAACCTTTATGAATTTGGGTGGCCTTTTTGTAAAAAAAACTTGAAGGTTTTGGAAAGCTGAAAGTTTGGGTGTTTTATTTGTAAAATTCTGAAAAATTTGGTTTGCTCACTTGTAAGAATCTCAAAGCTTGGTGCTNCTGAAAAATTTGGTTTGCTCACTTGTAAGAATCTCAAAGCTTGGTGCCCTACTTGCAAAATCTGAAATTGTGTGGTTTGCCTTAATTGAGTTGGAAGTTCATTTGGCTTTATTTGGGCTTCCTTTGAGCTACAATTTGAGGCTTTATTTGGTATAATTTGACTGCAATGTTTTAGGGGCTGCGGTTTTGCCATATAATGGCTTGGTTTTGAGCATCTCCTGGGCTCGGTTATTCTTGGCTTGACTGGGTCTCGTTCTTGGTGAAATATGCGACTCATTTTGGCTTTGACGAGACTTTGTCAAATGGCTCGTTTTTAGTTTTATGTGGCTCGGTTTGAGGCCTTTTAGTGATGTTTGGGGCGTACTTTTAGGACTACTTGTCAAAACTTAACTTGTGTTTTGAAGTTTTAAATGTCAAAGTTCGACTTGTTTTCTTTTCTTTTTTTTTTTTAAGTTTTCTTCGTTAAGGTTGAAGTCGTGCTTCGTGAAGGCTTTAAATTGTATTTTGGAAGTTTTCTTCGTCAAAGTTTAAGTCGCATATAAAAGAGGCTTTTCATAACGTTGGGGTTTGGAAATAGCTTTCATACGATTTGAGGGATGATCCGCCTCAGTTACGTCGTGTTTTAGGCGGTATCATTTCCTCCTTTCTCTATTCCTTGCCTTTAGTCCTTTGTTTCTCCTTGCTTCTTGGCCTACGTCACGTGCCTATATAGGACACATAGGTGCGCACGTATAGCACTCTTGTTATATGTGGGGCCATCAAGCAAAGTGGAGTGTGTGAGGTTATTGACGGTGATAAAATTGCATTATAAAGAATTGGATCCCTTAGAATAGTATATCCCAACTCAGAAACCCTAGAGAGGGTAGAGTAAGGAATTTTTACAAATATTATTTGTCCAGCCTTGAGGTTTCTACCGCCGGCAATCTAAATTTGTTAGCAGTCCTAGTTCGACTAGAATATTCAACTTGTGGATCGAATTATTTTACATTTGAAAAATACAAAATCACCCCCACTACAAAACAGCCTACTTACCTACAACTTTTACTTGCATGCAGATCCAGACTGAAATGTATGAAAAAAATTTTACAAAGGCCCACAGTTGGCTACTCGAGTCGGATTAGGGCTGCCTCTGCAGAGAGTCGGTCTAGTAGTCAGTACTTAAGGTTGTGGTCTACAACACAGCTCTGAGTCCTCCTCACCACCGAGCTTACGGTCTTCTTGAACTTGTAATCCATTTTGGTGTCTTCGTTTTTATTCTTTCTTTCGGATTTTCTACAAGTTTACCTCTATGGATTTATTCGGATTTCCTACGAACTTGGTTTCGTTTCAGATTTATTACGGAATGTTCCTTTTCGACTTTTTCCGACTTTTTGATTCTTTTATTTCGTTTCTCCTACACACATTACACACACACCTGCCCAGTGTAATTTGCTTATTCTATCTTTCAGTATATATTCTTTTGTCGGATGTATAGTTTTCACATTACCACTGCATGATTTCATTGCACAATAACATGTTTTTCTTTTACACTCTCCCTTAGATTAGGATGTCAGTCGCAGCTCTTAGGTGGTATCGACTTTACCTTTTACATTATTTCAACCTTAAACAACTTGAATACTAAATTCGACGCTGCAATGACAAGGAGCTTGGAGCTAGCGCGGTGGGCAGCACGACCATCTTCAATAGCTGAATATATCTTCCCCAGCTAAACCATTCTTTTCCTAGAAATTAAACACCAAGTCATATGATTTCGAGGTAGTCTGCTTAGCGCGACATAAATCCTCACTTTATCTGTTAGGCTTTTGCACAGCCAGACTGTGCAGTTTAAGTCCTAACTCGTTTTAGGTTCCGAGGTTGTCGTCCGATACGACATAATTCTTCATATCTTCTACGCGACTTGTGTGACCATGTCACACAAGTATAAGTCATAATTAAATAAAATTGGCAGGATGAAACACTTGAATAATTTCTTCTCAAAACTGAAGCCAAACTATAGGATAGACTGGGAAGTCACCGGGATTCGCCTCCGGATCTATGACCTCCCCTAGTTCTTCCTCATTTGGATTCCTCAAGAATGTTCTGAATTTGAGTATTTCCCATTTGACACTCTTTGGTCCGATTTCGTTGAAAAGTCCTATCCTTTTGACCTCACCTTCACCGAAGAAGAAATCAAGAGCTTCTCCGCAACCTCTGTTTCCGGCGATTTCTACGACTCCGCCGAGAATGTCATTCGACGGCTGCGATCGGATCGGCTCTTCTTCGATCCCGGCGAGACCAGCTCGTCGATCATGGTGAAATCGAAATTGGCCTGCGAAGTCCTGCTAAAAAAGAGCATCGTAATGACTGTTGATTCGGAGGACCGATCAAAGGAATTTAGGGTTTTGATGTAGGAGATGGTGAAGGCTAATAGGGTCAAGGAATGGGAGAAATTGGTTGAATTTTTTGTTTGGTTTCTTAGGACGAATGGGAAGGAGAATCATGGGTTCATATTTGGGGCTTTTCTGGAGTTGCTTGTTGGACTTTCGGCTTCTTCTTCTTCTTCTGGTTCCTTTTCTCCCTCCTCCTTTGTTTCTAAGGCTTTGGAGATTGAGGAATTGCAAGAAGAATGCGAGTTCTGATGAATCCGTGGATAATACTTCAGTTTAGCGAGAAATTTTCTTCGGTTTGCGTGAATAAGCTGTATGAAGAATTATGTGTTGAAGAAGATGGAACTTATTCTGAAATGCAAAATCCATTCATTGTGAAATACAAGGATTCTTGGGTTGAGAAGAGATGTTATGTTTGTATTATTATTCGTTCGATTCGGATTTTCTTCACTAGGCATCGCTGCTTCTGTAACATCTTCGACTGCTTCTTACGCTTCGCTTCGTCCGCCTTGACTTCGGCTTTGGCACTCATTCCTAGATCAATGGCTTCGGCTTCGGCAAACCATAGATCTTATAGGCTTTGACAAAACTTTGGCTTCGACTTTCTTGGGTTTCGACACTCTCAGGTTTCGGCCTCTCGGGCTTCGACACTTTTGGGCTTCGGCACTTTTAGGTTTCTGCCTCTCGAGCTTCAACACTTTTAGGCTTCGGCATTTTTAGGCTTCGGCACTCTTGGGTTTCGGCACTCTCAGGCTTCGGTCTTTTGGGCTTCGGCATTTTTGGGCTTTGACATTTTTTGCTTCAACACTTTTGGGTTTCGGCATTCTTAGGCTTCGGCAATCTCAAGATTTGACACTCGGTTTCGGCAGCTTGAGAATTTTTTGTCTCGACAATGTTATGAGTTTCTTGTTGGCAAATTCATGCTTTATGATCAGTCGGCATCAATTTGAGGGGAATGTCAATCAGAAAGGATGAAAATCAGACAGTTAAATTAAGAGTTTTTTATAATTAGAAGCTTCCTCATTTCCAATATTTTTATTCTGATTTATTTCTCTTTTAGATGAATATTTAGATTAGAAATATGTATTATTAGATTACTTAAAATAGAATATGCAGAACATTTTGTACCTAAAATAGATTGTAAGATTATTATTTAATGGAATGAAAGCGAAGAGAAAATTCATCGAGCCTATTCAGATTTCAACCTATTTTTCTAAAAACTTTGACAGTATTGTCACAATAGAGAGATGTAAGAGCAGTAGAAGTAATTTGAAAGTTTTGACGATCTCTATCACCCTTCTAGCAAGAGCTCGATATTCGGCTTCGGTAGAGGAACAAGCGATGGTGTTTTGCTTTTTAACTGTCCAAGAAATAAGTGGACCCAAGACATGCAGAAATCGGTAGTCGATTTCCGATCTGTAGGATCACCAACCCAATCAGCATCAACAAAAGTGGTGTATTCTAATTATTCATGAATGATTGGTAGTACAAGGTGAATAGTGCCTTGTAAATATCTAAAGATACGCTTCAACTGCAAAAAGTTGTTTTGAGTTGGTTGATGTTTAGTTTGACTGGAGTGGTTGACCGCATAAGTTATATCAGGTTGCATGAGAGTCAGGTACCAAAAAGAATTAATTAACTTACGATAAAAAGAAGGATCATAAAGTAACGTATAATCAGAGAAATTTGAAGACTATCTGGTATTGGTTGGATTTTGCACAGGTTTAAAATTTTCCATTCCTGGCGTATGAAAAATTTGTTGAGCGTAGTAGGTTGCTTGATTTAGATGTAGACAATAGGAAGTATGAGTGGCTTGTATGCCGAGAAACTTGGAGATGGAGCCGAGTGTCTTCATTTTAAATTTGTTGTGTAAAGTTTGAAGAATAGTATCAATAGTATGGGAGTCATTTCCAGTTATTGAAATATCATTCACATAGATCATAAGATAGATATGAGTGTTGTTGGAATGGTGGCTAAAGAGAGAAGGATCGGCTAAGCTGACATGAAAGTTAAAAGACTGAAGATATGAAGTGAGTGTGTGATGCCACTGACGAGGTGCTTGCTTAAGTCTGTAAATAGCCTTTTTGAGTTTACAAACACAAGTAGGATAAAGTTGATCAGAAACCCTTGAGGTTGTTGCATGTTGACAATCTCATGTAGATCACCATGAAGAAATATGTTGGAAACATCAAGATGAAGAATTTGCTACTTATAAGCAATGACAAGGGTAAGAAAGGCCCGAATCGTAGTAATGTTGACAACCGAGTTGAACATGTCAACATAGCCTTTGCCTTCCTATTGTTTGAACCCCTGAGTCACAAATTGAGCTTTGTACCAAGCCACTGTCCCATCTGAATTGAGTTTAGTCTTAAAGATCCACCTGCGACCAAGAATGTCATACTGAGAAGTGAGAAGTACCAATTCCCATATCCCTTGATCGTGTAAAGCTTGAAATTCACATGACATAGCTTTTCTCCAATGTATATGTTGAAGGGTCATTGTGTAAGTAGAGGGAACATTAGTTTTTTTATGCATAAGATTGAGAATTTGGCGAGATTTAATATTGTCAGATTTAGTTCTAGTGCATAGGGTGTGACGGAGGAGACGTTGAAGGAACAAGTAAAGGGTCATAGTTGATAGGGTTCATGAACGACGGGACCAGAGACAGTAGAATTGTGCAAATGAGGTGCTGTTCGGTTGGAGTAATTATGAGGAGAATGATTCGGTAGAATAGCAGTGGACGAAACCAAAAAGAGTGGAGGAATAGATAACGACGGCTGATTATGTTGTGAAGCAAGAATTGTTTGATGTTGATAGGAAAAAACATGTTCATTGAATATGACATGACAAGAGATGTAAACTTTATTGGTAAAAGTATCGAGTTAGTTGTAACCTTTTTGACAAGGCGCATAGCCAAGAAAAATGCATTTTATAGAGAAGGATTTACAACCGAATATTTTTAAGTGTTGATAAATCGGCTGTTATGAAATAAAATTTCATATGGTGATTTATAGTGGAGCTTTTTGGTTGGTAAGCGATCGATAAGTTAACAAGCAACGAGAATAGTATTGGCCTAGAGATGAGGAGGTCAATGAGCATCATGTAAGAGGGTGTGAACCGTTTCCATAGGAAGTTAATGTTTCCATTCGACAACACCATTTTGTTTGGGAGTGTACAAAGAAGTATATTGACGTTGAATGCCAAATTGAGCAAGATAACTATTGACATTAGAGATGCAATATTCACCTCCACCATCAGTTCTAAGAATTTTTAAGGAGTTGAGTTGATTTTCAACAAAGTAGTTAAATTCTTAAAATTTAGCAAAAGCGTCATTTTTATGTTGAAGCAAGTATACCTGAGTAAAGCGAGAAAAATCATCAACAAAAATGACATAGTATTTATAATTTTGATGAGAAGAGGCGGGGAAGGCCCTCATACATCGGAATGAATGATTTGCAAAGGTGTCATAGCCTTGGTATGGGATTTGGTGATGGGTAATTTCCTACTTTTGGACAAATTACATGATGTACAAGATGTTTTGGGACTAACATGTTGTAGTCTAGAAGCTAATACTTGTTGAATATGATCGTGCGGGTGTCCAAGACGTCTGTGCCAAAGATCTACTACATGTTTGATAGATATGACAGCTAGTTCTGAGGGAGTGTTGGACTCGGTTGGAGGAAGTCGAATTTGGTACAACCCATGAATGCATGGTCCTTCAAGGAGAAGTCTGTTGGTCTGCACATTCTTAATTGAATAACTGCTAGCAATATTATGATGCAAGAATTTTGAGTAGTTAACTTATGAGCAAAAAGTACATTCTATGCTAAGTTAGGTACATTATAAATATTAGAAAGCAGAAGCTGACGAGTGGGTGCAGGAAGTAGACCTTGACCAATCTGAGCAATAGAAAGTTGTTGGCCATTTCCAACGGATATAGAATTGTCGTCTTTATATCGTCTCCTAGTTCAATTCATTTGTCTATGAACCGATATGGTTTATTTTGCTATAAGCAAAGTTAGGTATATTAGTTCCTGAAGAATCTTGGAAGAATTTATTAGGAAAACAGCAGAAAACATCAAGGAATCCATCATACCCATTGGCACGAAATAGTTTCAACACTTGTGCCTTCCAAATGAAATGATTGTCAGCAGTAAGGGCCGCTCAAATGACTTTTTTAATGTTACCCAACAAAAATTTAGTTGGATAGGAATTGAGCAATCAATGGGAAGGGAATTACATGAAGTGGGTACTCATGAGAGAAACGGTCGAAGAGAGAAGAAATGAGATTACCCAAAAAGATTGAGAACCGAAATATTCTTGTCGGCAAAAATTAAAGACAGATATCAACAGAAGAAATAAGATGATAGAAATACACCTACAGAAAGATTGCAGTATAGAACAGCCATAGAGACAAGCTTAGTGTAAAAATTCACCGGGAATAGTTCGCCAGTTGAAAGAGCAGAATAGACATGAGGGAAAGAGATTGCTGAGAGGCTGATGCTCTGATACCATGAAATAAAATGAATGCGGGAAGAAGAACATAGAAAAGAAATTAATTTTATATTAGAACCACACATAAGATGTAGATAGTCTATCCTATTTATAGATTACAAAACAACCAAACCAATAACTAAACCACGGCTAAGTAAGAGCAAAATAAACCAGATCGGTTCATAGACAAATTAACTGAAACAAGTGACAATATATGTACATTTACACTTACGACCAATTTGGTTTCATGCTACGACCTCTATGCTTCTATGGGCTAGCGTGAATTTTGAGGATGCGAGAAAAATTAAAGAGCTCTCTTTCGAGCTAGAAATTTTGAATTTGTCCTTCATAGTGAACAAGGTCAAACTCCAACAACATTTATTTGTGTTGAAGGGTGAGATAATTGAGTTGAGGAATGTTTGCCACCAATTGAAGGACATGGCAGATGAGAATGATAGGCTTTCGATATTCTAGAGATACTTAGAATCAATTCATTCAAACTAACTAATGATTGGTGAGTTCATGTTGAAGCAGTTGATATAGACAAGCTAGACCCCTGTTGAATCCGCTTTAGACCCAAGTTTATAATTTTTCTTCCCATTTGTAAACCCAGATGACCACCCTTAATGTATTAGACAGGTTGTTTGTATTAGACGGGTTGCAATGATTATGTGACACTCCATATAACAAGAAAAAACTAGTTAACTTTTGATCATAACTCATGGCTTTAGTTTCTCTTCATGATATAGGCACGATATTTCAAATACGAAACTATATCTTTATGATTCTACCCCTGTTATCATTTCTCTCAATTTTAATAGTTGCTCGAGATAGGTTTTAAAAAACATATCATCTTCTTTGCAATAAATCCTAGCTTTGTCTCTTAGTTTTTACAATTTATCATATTTCATGAAAACCTTAGAGCTTTATGGAAGAAATGAGTTCTTCAATCTTTGATAGCAACAAGGTATTTATAAGGCTCAAGTTCTCTAGGCAATTCAAGTTCTAAAAGGGTGATATCAGTCTGACATAACTTGATTTTGTGTTTGATAGATCGATCAAGCTTCGAACAGCAAAGAAGGGAGAGTTCCCCAAAACCACCTATGAAAATGAACTTTTCTACGAGGACCAGTTCTGGCTCAAGTTGTATCTGCAACAAGTTGGTTGAGATCTTCAATCATCCTCGCACGGTTATGTCAAACTCGTTTGCAATGATAATGGAGATTGTGATTTATGAGGCATGGGATCCCATGGCTCATGCCACTATTTTGCCTCGTTTTTACTATCAAATCGTATGATGGTAGATTCATCCCATCTCCAGGGTAAGAATCAAGCTATCTAGTCTGGAGAGTCGGATCAAAGATTGGAAGCTAAAATAAAACTTTGCATCCTATGCAATGGGGTGGCCGATTGCAACTAAGCCTCAACCATTCACACTGGATGAAGCTATGATGCTGGCATTGAGAAGAGATTCTCCAATTTGAAGAAGCTTGATTTGCATGTAAAAATCTTTTTGAACTAGTAACTTAAGGGGAAGACACTCACTTGTAACTTTATTTCCATCATTCGTTGTGAAAATTTATTTTGTTAGCACAAATATTCGACACTCCACCACTTGAGAGAAAAGTTTTGAATTCCTTATAAAGAAAGAAGATCAGTATGCTTCTAAGGAGTTGGGTGCCAAAGTAAACTATGATTGACTTGTTTAGGTTTTCTTCATAGTGATCTCTTGTTTTGAATTGCCTTTCTTTGCTATTTTGGAGTGAGGGAGCGAGAGCTAAATTGGGAGGTAGTGAGGTTCGGAACTCTAGGTGTATTTTCCTTTTTTTTTCCCAATAGGGAGGTAGTCTTTGGGATGAAGAATATTGACAACCTTGAAGTAATTCAGAGACCTTCTATCTTAGGTCATACTTGCCAGGTGGGAGAGTGGAGGAGACTACCCAATTAAATAAAGAAGAATTTGCCCAAAAGAAGAAGGGCAAAGCAATCACCGAAACTCCCGAGTAAACCTAGCCTCCCCCCAAAAAGAAGAAGGAAGCCTCCTCTCTAAGTAGACTTCAGTAGAGAGGAGGAAAAGGAGGTTCTTGACATAAGTAAAGAAGGATTGTTGGCTCGAGTTGATCTATCAAACGACTATTACGAGGCTTCTAAAGAGATGCTCCCTTTGGCGTAATTGCTCAGACCGGCCATTTAATACGCTTCCATAAATATGGAGGTTTTGAATGTGCCCTTCAAGGAACTATATCTCTCTGTTATGCACGTGCAAGCGTCTTGATGACAATTTGTTTATTTTTGGCAAAATGTCATAAAAATATGATTGGAGAATACGCCAATACTAATTCAAAAATAAGCAATGTGCATAAAGAACCTGGCAAGATAAAAAGAAAAGTGAAGGCCCGTCAAGCCAAATTTGATGAGCAACAGTAGTTCCTAGCCATGTGCTATAAAAAAATAAAGAATAAGAACTCCATGGTTACCATGCTATCCAGCTAGGAGGTCAATCAGCAGTGGGCGGAGGTACTCGAATGTGGGTATTCAGGACTGAAGTTTAGATGCACCGAGCTTGAAGGGGAACTATAGTGGGCATAGGAAAGGATGTCAACCATAAAGGCCATTGAATATTTCTTGTAGTACTTGTCAAAGCCTAATAAGGGGCTAATCCAATCTAATCCAACCTAGTTCATATGGTTCAAGGTCTAAATGCTCTTTTATTCATGCATTATTGGTGTCCTTTGAATCATCTAACTCCCGCCACTCTGAGCACCAAGACAAAAGAAATGAACCCAAAAAAATTCACATGCACATCCAGAAAGAAAAATAATGCAATATGCGAAAGAATCTATAAATCATGGTATTTTGCTTGTTAGAGAAGATAAATATATCACCTTCCAAGTGATAGCTTATTTCGATGCTAAATAGACAAATAATTGGAGTTGGGTCAGTGGGTGACATAATATCTTTTTTGGACAAAATCCACCATGGAAAAGTAGCAAGCATGTATCTATTCCAAGATCAAGTATTAAGGACAAATATAAAGCAGCGACTCATATAACTACTGAAATTACTTGTGTAAACACTTATACTACTATTGCATATCCTAGTTGGTAGTTTAAAACATATTGGGAGAAGCTAAATTGAATTTGTCGCTCTATATAATGATGTGGTAGGCAGTTTAAAGTCAGGTATGCTATTCAGCAAAAAAAAAAGAAAAAGAAAACAAATAAAGGCAATATTATGAAAATCCTTAGATTATAATCATTCATTGCAAATACACTCTAAAATATAGCAAATGCCAGCCTTTACAGTTGATCTGTATATAGCAATGACTTAGGTTTTTGCTTTCCTATCCATTGAAATTCTTCCTCTTTGATCCAAAAGGACCAAACAAATAGATTATAAAATTTTTTGTGTAAAGTTGCATCCAAAAATATGCCGCTGCCCAAATCTAGTTCATCGCACCGGCCCTTAAAATTTAACTCCAAATTTATACTTTTGCACGCTTGATATCTTACATGTTATAGAATCTTTTTAGTTTTAGTTTGCATCTTGTTTATATCTTGAAACCGTCTTACATCCCATTGCCATATCTGCCAAGAAAAAATTTCAAAAATCTACGCTTTTAAAACTCTCCTCTAAACTACCTGAACGAATCAAAAGCTGCAGTTAGTTCACTGTGTGTTTAACGGGGTTTCAAATAATTGAGCAAAGTATGGTCAAATCAGACAGCGGGTACAAATTAAATTGTTTTTATTAGAGGCCATGAGAATTTCAAAATGATCCATGTGAAGTTAAAACGAGCTGGACATTGAACCAAGCCAGATAAATCCTAAGCTCGTTTAACATAACATGCATGCACTAGCCGCTGCTACAACACTTCAATCTAACGTTACTATCAGCTTTAGTTCTAAGGGGTGAACCTGAGTTGCTTTTGTAATGCCATCTCAATTTAAACTGACAGTCATCTTCATCTTAGCTCTGAGTTCAAGCATTACTGATATATTTTAGGTACTAACCAAGCTTTGAAATACTCGGAAAAAAAAAAAACTAAAGAAAAGCTTGATCTTTCAAAAGTTAAGTATTAAAGGCCTGAAGAATTTAAAATAATTTGATTTACAGTCCCTTTGGAATAGCATTTTCCTTGTTTTGCTTTCCAAATATTATTGGAACCCTGTTTGGCAAAAATTTTCTTAATGCTTCTCAGAAATTTTCATAGTGAAAAACAATTTTTGACAACCAAATCTGCTAGAATGTGATAGTTGTAAGAAAACTGATGCAATTTTTTCTTTAAAAAAAGAAAATTTTCTTAATAATCATAGTAGCTTCAATCTATTTTCCCCCACAATAAATAGAGTAGCTTTGATAGAAAGCTGCAGCCGCATTGAATAAGCCAAAATGTGCTGGTATAAAATTCCAAGTGGTTGGTCCTCACAAATAAAGTTAAGCTTTGATTGATCATATATTGGATCCAACTTTGGTCCCATGTCGTTCATCCTCCCTCATATAGTTTTAAAACAGAAGGATTGGTTAATTAGATGGTTCAAATAATTTGTGCTTTTATGGATCATGTCGACCTTCTATAGTTGAGCAACTTTAAAGAGTGACTCTCACAATGACTCCACGTAATTGAATAAACTTTCAGTGCATGATGTGCAATGGCATTGAAAATCATCGCTTAAGAGGGAGTCATTTTCAAAGTGGAAAACTAGGGGAGGAATTGTTTAGGTTCTTGGGGTATTGAGTTTAATACTTTATTTGAGAGGCCAAAAAATTTAGGTTGGCATATAAATACTAAATAACTAATCCTCGCTCATAGGTTTAAGTTTTGGGGCTGAAAATCGACTCGGCCGCTGATTTACTGAAGCAAGCTTTGATCCCCTTTGCTTCGTCCTCCATAACTTTAGGCTTATTCACAAATAAATGAAATAATTCAAGTGATTGAATTTCTGCACCAAACAACGTAAAAGTTGAACAGTCATAAAGTTGCCAAATAAGCCTTTGTAAATTTCAGAATTGTTCAATGTAAGTTCAATAAACCAGGCAATCTAACTTACAAAGCTACAGCAGCTCAAGGTTCCCATAAATTTTGCAGTGATTGTTTGAAAATGCATTGTGCATCAAACCTCTAAAATCTTCACAAGATGGAGCAAAATATAGCAAAAATAGCTTGGCAAAGAAATAATAGAAAGTACCTCCAAAGATATATCCTTCGGGATCATTCCAGTACCTTCGGCTTCATCCAAGCACAGCCGATAGGCGGAAGCAAAAGCCTCAATGTCATCCATGGTTGGAGAGCCATATCTACAAATTTTTTTGAACTTAACAGTGATAATTATTGCATATAGATGTTCCAAAAATATGTTAAGAATAACAGATACTGTATGTTACTCTTGCTAAATAATAAAGGGAACTAAGAGATTTTCACAGATTAACTGACTGTCCTCAATTAAATACAAAAGCATATGACTTTTGACAATTTTAAGTCGGGTATAGGTAGAAAACTTTCATTAATAAAACTAAGCGCAACTGATAAAAGTTCAAGGCATTAAAGAATCGGGATCAAGGTATGGAGAGAGCACATTCTGTTTTGTTCCTAACTGAAAAATCGTTGATTATAATTTTCATAGACTCTCATCGCTAGTCTCACTAGCCTGACTCCATTATTTTACTGTTTATACATCTATGGCTTGATGATGCATTATATTTGGGTTAAGTTGTAATGATTTTCTCAAATAACGAATTTGATATACTAATAATTCCCTTGATCAAAGAACATGCTGGCAAAAGTGCATGAATTCAATTCCTCGAAGTTGAATATTCTACCAGTTCCAAAGCATATATGGAAATGATAGCTACATTTACATGATTCAAATTTGCATAATTATCCAAGCCACAATTTTGAATGTAGCAATATTATTTATACTTGATCTCCATAATAATTTAACAGTTGGTGTAACAAACAGATGAAATGTCTGATAATTGATCTCCATAATCATCCATGCCACAATTTTGCATGTAACATTATTATTTACAGTTGATATCCATAAAAATTTAACAGTTGGTGTTACAAACAGATGGAATGATTGTGACGCGAGAGCCAGGGACCCATGGAACAGCAGAATGAGTGACGCGCTAGCGCATCACAGTTTCTTCAATTATAGCGATCACAAGACGGATCGCACAGGAATCCCATCCCATGAAACTTTCCTCAGGATTTTTCCGTCCTATTATTAATCAACTATATTTTTTTACCTTTTCTGAATTATTTCCTTTCATTTTCTTCTAATTAGGGTTTAATTTAATTATTAATATAAATATCACATATAAAAACTGATTGTGAGAACTTCTAATTTGATTTGTATGTTAATATAGATTATATCTCGGATTTATATCTTAACAAAGTATTGTATCATTTTTCCTTAAGCAAGTGGTGCATTTGTATCTTGCTTAGGAATAGGTGGTGGAAGCCCCTCTCCTATCGGTCGTCTTTTTTTCTTTTGAAAAAATAAATGATTTAAATCTAATATTTATATAATTTTGATTTTTTAAAATAGTGTTCGAATTTTGAAAAATATGAGATCGAACTGATCTCATATGTCTAATAGTTTAAACGACTGAACACAACACCACAAGTAATACATTGCATCGAGAGATTGGCATACTACTTGACGGTGAGCACGGCTATATAAACTACATAATTTATGACATCTGTTAGGTCTGAAAACCTTTTATGTATGACCGACAAATTCCCCTATCTAATATAAATATTTTATAAGGTTTATTTTACATGAATTCTTAAATTTCCTATAAAAGCAAGTCTCTATAGTTAATTACATCTCCAATGAAGAAAGCCGTTTAAGAAAATTCTTGATAATGATCAGAGGTACTAGTCTTCAAGAACTCAACGTTCAGGTTTTCATGGCAGGACATGAAAAGTCAAATGAGAGTGATTCAAGTAGGAACAGTTGATTTAGGAGTCCAAAGAAAGGAAAAATATTGGATATCACAGATCCTAAGGAGAACCTTGGTAATTTCCAAACTTATTCTGTTGTTGGGTTTAGTATTTTGAGAATGAAGTTATTTTAGTATTCACTCATGTCAATTTTATTATTTAGGGCTTACACTTACATGATACGCAATCATGCAGACATCCTAAAAAAATATGAGTGTTTACGTCGTACCGAATGACAACCTCAAAACCGAAATAGAGTTGGGACTTATGCTGCACAACACGGTGGTGCAGAAGCCTAAAGATGGTGCGAGGATTTACGTCGTGTTAGACGAACTACCTCAAAGTCCTATGAATCATGTTGATTAAATCCAAGGAATGGTTTAATTGAAGTAGCTCTGTTCCATGTGCTTGAGTCTCTTGAAGTTGTTATGTGCTTGCTTGCATCCTCGTCGTGTTGCTCACCAAGCTTGCTCCGAGCTCCTCGTCGTGCTGCCCACAAAGCTGGCTCCAAGCTCCGTATTGTAACGGCTCCGGGTTTAATGTTTCACTTGTGAGCATATAAACTTGTTTGATCAGTGGCCTACCGCATTATATCTCCTAAACCAGGTGTTCTCCTGTTCTCTACCCTAGGGGTTTTACAAGTTTTGAAATAAGAAAATAGGGTATTGAATCCCCAGCCAAAACATGCAATCTACTGATAGAAATTTGAAATAGAGAAAACAATCACATGCGCTGAAAAGCCTTAGATTAGCTGATCATTATCGTTCTTACCATTTAATTAAAGGAGAAGAAATGCTTATGTCGAAGATTAATCGGATGACAGGAGGAAGAAGCCCGAGTGTATGAGGGGAGAGAGCTTCGGCTATAGAGGGAGAGAAATATACCTTGAAGGCGGGAGCTGGAGGACAGGTCGGCGGCGAGGGAGCACCAATGGTGAGGAAGCCACCAAGGAAAGGGAAAAGTTCTTTTTCTGCTTTAGCGAGAGGGGATATATGCATATAGTCGAAGAGGGAGAGAAGGGTTCGGCTAGGTAGGACTTGAAGAAAAGAAAAGGAGACGGTCGAGAGAGGAGGAGAAGATGGAGGAGGTGGAGGTTTGGTCGCAAGAAATAGAGAGGTCGAGCTTCCCTTTTTTTCGGTGGGTGACGTACCTCAACTTAGAATATAATAATTTTGATTTCAATCAAAATAATGGCTCTTCATAAATCCAATTAACTGCAATTGATACGTGAGTTATGAATAGGTCGTTTTGAATTTTGAATTTCAAAAAACCTCTATTTTTATTAATTATTTGCATGTGTCGATTTTCATGTCGTTTGGTCATGCGGGGAACCATAGCAATATGGGTGTCTTTCCTAGCTAAAATCGACGTTCCGGACGAATTCGCAAAGTCTGTTTCATCATCCGGGGTCATCTGGACAAATTTTTCGACGAACGGGACAAAACATGCATCAAATTTGTTTTCTTTGAGTATTGATTTGTAATTGGTCATTGTAAAAATTAGTTTTAGTTTTGGTCAACGGTCAAGCGTGTGCAAGTGCTGGTGATGTGAATTGTGGCTTTTATGTGTATTGTAAGTGTATGTGGTGCAAGTGTAAGTAAATGTGTAGTGTGAAGTACGTGGATGTGCGCATGGCCAAACCATAAAGGGCTTCCCTAAGGCCTTTAAATCCAGTGGGAACTCATTTTGGGGCCCTCCACATATTGGTCCTTAGCCCTTACAACTAAGAGTTAAGTTCTTGGGACCACTCACGCGAAGTTTTTACAAAAATGTGTCAAGAAGTAGTTTGAAGTTCTATGTAAGGTGAGTTCCAATACTAGTCCTCTAGGATAGTTAATAAGAAAATCATAAGACTAGATCCTAGGCTCTAAGAGAAAGAAACCAATACCTCACCAAAAATGAGATCAACAAATGAACCCACAATAGGTGTGATGTGCTGAACAAAAGCACGCGCGTATTGGTGTTGATCGAAGTGACCAACTAAACCAAAAGAGATATCCAAGCAAACTTACTTGGCAGTTCTTAGGGTTTAGGGTTTAGAACAGGCTAAAGATCGAACCATATCGGACATTGAATTTGAGTTGGGCTTCCCACTCGGAAAATCCTAACTTAAGGATTCAAATCAAATACTTTGAAAGTTTCTGCTGAGGATTAGCAAGTGTATTTTCAAATTGTAATTGTGAGTTTGAGCTTTCAAATTTGAATGTCGATTTGATTTGTTTTCGTTTTTGATCTTGTGTTGTGGGATTTTTTTTTGTTTGCTTTGACTTTGTGTTTGTGGAATTTGAAGGAGTCGGAATCCCTTCACCAACCCTGGAATTTGAATTTGAAGGAATCAGAAGTCATAACATTCATCAAATGAGGTCTTACTAGTATCCTTGGAATTTGATTTTCTTTTTGAGTTTGTTGAAGATTTGTAGAATGTGTGTGGGTTGTTGGAAATTTATGGGAGTTTATGAACTTTGTGTGATTTAATAGAGTTTGTGGAGAGGTGTGGAATATGTGTGGAATTTAAAGGAACCGAAATCTCTACACCGACCCTGGAATTTGAATTTGAAGAAAAATGAAGCCTCAACATCCATATAGGGGGTCTCACACTGATCCTTAGAATTTGATTTTTTTTTTAATTTGTGGGAAATTATGTAGTGTGGTATGTAGAAATGTATGAAATTTAGTGAGAGTCAGAATCCTTGCGTCGGCTCTAGAACACCATGTAGGTAAGAATCGAAATCCTTGCATCGACCCAAGATGTCATGTATGCGGAAATTTGTGGATAAAATGTGAAAAATTACGGAAGGAATCGGAATCTTCGCTCAGACCCAACAATTTGAATTTGATGGAATTGGAAGCCTTAACATCCATTTAGAGTGTCTTACGTCAATCCTCGGAAATTTAAATTTGAAGGGTAACATCCATTTAGGGGACCTCACATCGATCCTCGAAAATTTGAATTTGAAAGAATCAGAAGCATTAACATCCATATAGGGCCTCATGCCGCTTCTAGGAAATTTGAATTTGAAGAAATCAGAAGTCTTAACCACCGCTCCTCGAAAATTTGAATTTGAAGGAATCGAAAGCCTTAAAATCCATATAGGGGGCTCACACCGATCCTCAAAATTTGAGTTTGAAAAAATCGAAAGCCTTAATATTCATATAAAGGCCTCACACCGATCCTCAAAAATTTAAATTTGAAGGAAAACCACATTAGGAAGGAAAACCTTAACATTCATTTAGGAGACTTTACATCCAATCTAAGAGACAAGAAGGAGCCAAAAACCTTTTAACATTCATTGAAGGGGGTCTTACACCACTCCGTAAAAAATTGAATTTATGGAAGACCACATTAAGAAGAAAAACCTCAACATCCATTTAGGGGGCTTTACATCCAACCTAAGTGGCAAGAAGGAGTCGAAAGTCTTAACATCCATTGAAGGGGGGTCTTACTCCACTCCGCAAAAATTTGAATTTATGGAAAACCGCATTAAGAAGGAAAACCTTAAAATCTATTTAGGGGGCTTTACATCCAACCTAAGAGGCAAGGATTCAGAAGCCTTAACATCTATTTAAAGGAGACTTACTCCACTCAGCAGCAATTTGAATTGGTGGAAGACCACATTAGGAAGAAAAACTTTAATATTCATTTAGGGCACTTTACATCCATCCTAAGAGGCAAGAAGTCGGAAGCCTTAACATCCATTGAATGGGGTTTTACTCCGTTTCGCAAAGATTTGAATTTATGGAAGACCAAATTAGGAAGGAAAATCTTACATCCATTTAGGGGGCTTTACATCCAACCTAAAACGCAAGGAGTCAGAGGCCTTTACATCCAACCTAAAAGGCAAGGAGTCAAAAGTCTTAACATCCATTGAAGGGGGTCTTACTCCACTCCGCAAAGATTTGAATTTACGAAAGACCGCATTAGGAAGAAAAACCTTAACATCCATTTAAGGGGCTTTACATCCAACCTACGAAGCAAGGAGTCGGAGGCCTTAACATCCATTGAAGGGGGTCTTACTCCACTCCGCAAAAAATTGAATTTGTGAATTTGTGGGAAATTTGTGAATTTCATATGGAACTTGTGGAATTTAGGACAGTTGTGGAAAATGTTTGTAGGAAGAAATCAAACTGATAAGGAATACCAAATGACTCACATCCAACTCAAGAGTTAATCGAAGAAAATATCTGTGTGAAAGGAAGTGTAGTTCCATATCAACAGAATCAGCCAATACTTATTCACACCGGACATAAGGTAAAGAAGAGCGTGGTTCTATGTAGCTAGAGTCAACTAACCTCTTGCGCGCGAGAAAGAGGACCCAGAGTTCCTGTTGAAGGAAATGTCGGGCAGAGAGAAGTGAAGCTAGTGATGGGTCGAGGATACTCATCCTGACTGGTTGGTCGAAATTGAAGTTTGAAATTTTGATTTTTAATTGTTTTCATTTATTTTTGAGTTTTCTTTTTTTGTTAGGATGTGGACCCAATTTTGGACCAGTGTAGTGTTTCGAAAGACGAGACTTCTTTGAAACGCTGCGAAGCATAGTACTCCTCGAAGTACCGTCCATTGACTGGGGGTACATGTGAAAATAACACGTTCTTTAAGGTACTATTGGAACTATATTCTTTCAAATACAAATAAAGATGTACTATCTCTAAGGACATTATAGCTCGAAAGGCTGCAACTTTGTAGCTCCGCTCGTAGCATTCATCGTTTCTTTATCACCGATTTTGTAAAGGTTGTTTACTATTGGAACATTTTGACGTTATTCGAATTGAGATTGGAGTCGAAACTTCTTAGCATTAAAAGATAAGACTTCATGGTAAAATTTTCATTAATTGGCAATAACATAACAATTTACTTCAATTCTTTCTTTCGGAGTCTAAGCAGATTTCAAAACTTTTGATTATGTGATTAAAATATTTTTATTTCTCAATGATATTTCTGAGTCAATTAATAGTCAACCCAAAGACGTAAGTTCACTTAACTTTTACATGAATATAATATCAGAAGATTATTTTTCTCAAAGGAGTTTTTTAAGTTTTATTAATTAGGGAAGGACTCTAACACCCATTTTTTATTATATGTCCACCTCAAGCTTCTTCCCAGGGAGACTCTTCTTTCGTTTCAATTTTTTTATCAAATTTTTCACACAATTTTTTTTTTATTTTTATCTTCTCCCCATTCTTTGCTGAGAATTATTATATCTGATAAAACATAATTTAAGGATTTTGAATGTCTGAATTCAAACAATATTTTTTTATTTTATGCTCACCTCAAATTTTTTTCTCAGAGAACTGTTCACATAATTTTATTTTTCATCATTTTTTCTATTGCTCCCCTTTTTTTGCTCAGAATTAATATATCTAGTGAAGCATGTTTCTTTTAAAGATTTTGAATGCCTAAACTCTCTCAACTAATAATTCTCAAATATTTCTTAAGATGAATTTTGAGATATTATAGTTTTTTCAAAAGTCAGGACCCCATCATTTGGCAGAAGATTAAAAGGCTCGTGATATCCTGAGTCAATTATTCATATTTTAATCTCAATATTTTATTTTAAAATTTACTCAGGACCCAGTCTGAATTCTTTAAAGTGTAGGGCTTAGTTATTAGAGCATTAATTTTATTTTCCCCTGAAATCATAGTTTCTATCAAAATACTGGAATTTTTATCTTGAATTACTCCTTTCTTGATTGTCTTTCTGTTGAGCTTTGAATGCCCGAGTCAGTTGGTTTCTCTTTTCCCAAAATTTTCTTTTTTTTATTTAATGTGAAATTATCGCCGAATTTAGGCAACAAAACATTTTTTCTTCTTTTCAAGCAAGCTTTCCAAACATTGAACAATTTCGGACAATAAGTTCTTTATTTTATTGTGGTAGGGAGGGTTGGGACAAACTAGCATTAGCCCTGCTGATATCATTTTTTTTAAACAATAATAGTAAACAAGAGATGAAACTTGCTATGTCCAAATAGGGGAGAGGTCGTGAATTCTGTGTTCTAGCCTGCACCAAAGTTGTTTCGACCTGACTCAATATTTCCCTTTGAAGACTTTATATGTAAAGGGTGTTGAAGAGACTATTGATTTGGTTTGTGTATTTTTAGATACTGCGTCTCTGATTTCTACCCTAATTGAGTGTTACATCATTTTTTCTTTTGAACCTTAATTGAGTGCTATATCATTTCTCCCCGCTAAACCTTTCCTTAAACGCCTTCTTGGAGCCCTAGAAAGGTATCAGATTGATACGGAGTATTATGACGCATGCTCTACGTTATAAACATGCATTTAGTATCCTTCACTGAACATATTTGCTCAAATTATACACTGAACATATTTAAGGAATGAGTCTACTAGAAAACACATTGGATCTATTGAACATAAGATAATTGAAAATAAAATGAAGTAGTTTGAATATGTTAAAGCTAGAAAACACACCATTAAATAGATAGATAACATTAATGTTAACGAATTTGAAGGAAAAAAAGGGAAAGAATAGGTAAGATGGAGAAAATTTTTCAAAAATAAGAGCAAAAAATATGTTAAATATATGGGACAGCACTCAGTAAAATAAATGAAAAATAAGGACTGATAAAGCCAATCCCAAATAATTGAGATGGGGCTGATTATGAAAATGATGATGCACAATTATCCTTACTTATTGGTCATCTTCTCAATCCGCAAGCGAATGCTAGAATTTGCTGAGGTTTTGAATGCATATATCTTCAAGTCTCCATTAAATGAAAGCGAGACTTCTGCTGCTATTGCCAATGCTTTCTTATCCCACCATGTTCCAGCAAGTGAGATCCCTCCTCCCCCACCTCCATCACCGACCTATAGAAGATTACAAAAATAGAAATGGTTCAGTTTTTGTAGAAAGTGTATGCATTTCATAAAAACAGAAGAAAGAGCAAGTATACTCAAGAGAGTTCAGAACTACTTGGGGATCTTCATCATCATCTTCATCATCAACTTGAAACTCATCCTCAAAATCTGTTTCATCATTTGCCAGCATATCTAGAGAATAACAAGCCATGAGCAGTACATAACTTGCATCATTCAAATGTTGTAAGTCAGCTTATCAGATCTTAGTTCTTTGACCAGAATGATGGAAAACATTGTTCAGAATTAGAATTAGTTAACATTAAACTGCTACAACAAAATGCTGCTTTGTATTTCAAAACTACTTCCCTAAGATATATATATATATTTAAAGAAAAAAAAATGGCCGGAGGCTATTATACGAGCCCCTGGCCATCCTCATGTGTCTAACTATTTGAGGACCGCCATCACTACCGGGAAACTGGCCATAAGGGGATTTGAACCCGTGACCTAAGGGAACTTACGACCTTCAAAGAGTAAGTAAAAAAAAAGTAAGTAAGTAAGTAGGGCGGGCGGGCAGGCGGGCGTACATTTTATAAGGCATCAATTACAGAAGCCAATTTCAAACAATGTTTAATAAATTTCCCATTTTTATCAGATGAAACATTTTTTTAGGATACTTCTGAAAAAGAAAAAACCATATGAAATAATGCGAGTAGTGGATACAGACAATATGGCAGGCATGCATTAAACAGTTATTAGCAGTCAAAATGAGAGCTAGCTTTGGCTCTTTTTGCTCACAAGTAACAGTAATGGATAGCCAATTTTAGAAACTGAAGCAATAAAAATATATATGCAAAATGCCATCTAGAGCATTACTCAGGTAATATACCACTGAAACATTAACATCTTAAATGTTATTTGTTTTGATTGAAGAAAACCGGACAATTAACTTACAATAAATTTCTCAAGATTCCATGTATTTATTAGTATGCCGAGAGATAGAGAAGAAGAGTGGAAAGACAAGAGGTGGAAGCTTTTGTTTCAAGTTCAATATCTACACAGACAAAAGCCCTGAGCTTATAAAGACCCTGATTACAATTGGTTTGTACAAGGAAATATACACTAAAGACTACTAATTCTAGAAGAGAAATAATCTGGACTCTTCCAGATTAATTACAACAGGAATCAATTACAGACTATCAAAACAGCTAGGAAAAAAGGGAACGCAGCCAATAAACCACCAGAAAATCTGCACGAATACATAAGATTTTATTGCACGATTATCCCTTTTCAACGGTGGCTGGCATACAATAAGACAGCAACAAACATGCCCATATGCAGAAAGCAATGTAGCAGAGGCCAGCTAGGTCCCTCCTTTTGCCAACAAAAGGAAACGAAATAAATAGGGGGCGGCTAAAATAGCCTAACTTCGGATCCCGGAAAATTGCTATCATATAGGCCTGCCAACAAGGTTTACAACATTCCCTCAAGTTCAAATGTAAATATCAAATAAGCCTAGCTTGTCAATCATTCTTTCATCAAATTTGAATGTAAATATCAAATAAGCCTAGCTTGTGAATCATTCTTTCAAATATAAGTTTAGTTCAAGAAATTGACAATTTTTTCAAAAAAGAAGCTATATATGGAATGCACAGGGTTCCTTCTCATTTTTTTCCTTAATAAAATATCAACCCACCTTCTTATGTTTGGTACAATCACATAGAATTAGATTTTAAGACATTGATGGCAGCCTTATTATGGTAATATATCTTCCTAGAAGAGATGATGTAAGTTCTTCAACTAGTTAATAAAGTCAAATCAATTCACTACTACCATGAGCCAGAGATATCAGTTCAGCTACTTCACTACTTTTAGCCACCAAATTAAATCTCAATATTCCACGCTAGCATACACATGAGAATAATAGGCAAATGTAGATCTTCTACTAACCGTAGAAAAACCCCAATTGAGAACAGTAAAAGCTCCTAGTTGTCGAGATTTCCACTTTCTAAAGAACATTCCCCATTTTAGGCTTCCCATTTAAGTGTTTTAGGATTTGTATGATGACATCAAGTTGTTCTTCACATGAATGAAGCATGAAATGACTTACTAGAATAACAATAAAGCAATTTCTGATCCAGTGGAAGTAAATAGACGGTGCTGATACTTGTATCAACAGTAGTAGTAGTATTTCAATCACTCAATTCTATACTTGGATCTCTTGGAGTTATAATTGGTTTGCATCCCCGTAAGCACGTTTCTTTAAGGAAATGAAAAAAGAAACTGAGACAACCAAGATCCTTGCTTTCAATTTCCTTAACAAGCCATCCTTTGAGGAGCTTATCTTTGAAACATAGCCAGCAGTTAAGACGATATCATCAACATGAATAATTAATACAGTTGACATGTTAATCATTAAGTTTGTAGAAAAAAGTGTGTGGTTTGATGAATTTTTTAATTATAATAATTAAGTTTGTAGAACAAATATTTGAATCCTTACAATATTGATGAATTTTTCAAACAATGGTTTTGGAAACTATTTGATGCCATAAACATATTTTTTAAAATTTGCTTCCTTCTCCGAAGTTTTAAGTCCCCTTGAATCCTAGTGGAAGTTCCAATGTAAACTTATTTACTCAATTATCTATTAAGAAAAGTAATATTGATGTCTTTTTTGGAAAAAAAGCCAACCAAGGTTAATAGCTATGGAAAGAAGCACCTAGATGTATTTAGTTTGGCAAGTGAGGCCGAAGCTTCCAAGTGGTCAATTCCATATATTTGGCTAAATCTTTTTGCAACCAACAGTGCAATGTAACTTTGAATAGATCCATCAATGCGCGCATTTATAGCGATCAAGAATGGCACTATAGGATTACTAAACAATTTGTCAAAGTTAGTCAGTCTACCAATATACCCTATTAAAAAGTTTTCACCAGCCTAATGGAGTTTAATGATCCTCGAAAGAGGCATGACTCTATCGACTCATTAATTTGACTGGCCAATCATATCAACAAGAAGGTATTACTAATATTTACACCAACCACATTAGGCATAAACATTTTATGCGTCTTTAAAAATGCAATAGCAATTACTCTATAAGCAATATGACCAAACCTTATTTTACATGAACATACTATGAACTAACTGAATAAGAATTATTAATATCAACAAAGACGAGGCATGTGTAAAATAAGTTTATGTCATCACATACCTCATGTCTAAACTAAAGAGTTTATCCAGTATTTAACATGATAAAGCTATCCATATATTCTACAATATGTCAATACAAAAAATAAAACTTCTAGGAGTGTGTAAAACAAAATTAAACATAAAACAGATTGAATATTGCAGAATTCTGAGTTTTCTATTTTAATTTTATTCTATGTTATTCTCGTCTTATTTTGTTATATTTCTTTCCTTGTTGAGTTATTTTATCCTTAGTAGGTTGTAATTATTGTAATTAAGTTTGCCCTAGTAGTTCCTTATTATATAAGGAGAGAGTTGTAATTTAATGATGAAGGAATTAAGATAATATGTTTTTCTCCGCATTTCTTTAAATATATATGGAATAACATAAACTAAGTTAAATGTTCAACTATTACAAACATCAAAAAAATGCCCATAACAAAAACATGTGTTTATTCTCTAACAAAAAGAAATCGTATACTTTGAAATGCAAAACTTAAACCACACTATTTTGAGATAATAGAAACATCATGTGCCTAGTACTAAATTGAAAGACCTACCAAATAAGGTTTTAAATCAATATTAAAACTATAATGGGAAATTAAACTATAATAACCTAAGTCATCTAATTTATTCAAAAATTACGGTTAACAAACTATAAATACACGCTTTATTAGATACTTATTTACTTAGCATACTTAGCCAAATATTAAGAATATGGATCAAATAATGAGACTTCTAGAGAGATCTTGATGTCCAAATTGTTACAAGGATTAAAGGTAATAGACGAGGCATTTATCTTGAGGCCGAACAAGATGAGAACCTTTGCTATAGCTTCAACAAATCTATGAAATTATAAGGAAAAATATAAGATGATAAAGTGAAAA
Organism: Phalaenopsis hybrid cultivar; assembly: GCA_002079205.1. Lineage (NCBI taxonomy): Eukaryota > Viridiplantae > Streptophyta > Magnoliopsida > Asparagales > Orchidaceae > Phalaenopsis > Phalaenopsis hybrid cultivar. The sequence goes on along the minus strand of JXCR01146871.1, from coordinate 134,707 downwards.
CTATAATAACAAAACGAGAGGTGAATGATTGTAATGGTTGTGAGAAGTAAATGCAAAATAATGGAATGCCTCTCTTGTGTGGGAGAATATAAGACAATATGTTGACCAGCTTTTGAAATGTATTATCGTGAATTATTTGACAGGTAACTACAAACAACCACCTTCTATAACCCAGCATCTAATATTTGCCATCTAACATTTATCGTCAAGTAATCTCAATTGCAACCGGAGTTCGGAACACACCATTCTTCGCCATACTTGTAATGCTTTTCATCTCCTAACATCCAAAGTCCATCAACCTGCACCTATCAGTTACTGTCAAACTTAAAATCCTCAAATTCCATCCACCAACATAAGATATGTTCCCCATAGTATGTGACTTTACTCTCTAATCACACCATCTCCAATTATAAGGATGGTTGAACAATTGTAATTCTTAGATTAAACTAATGAAATTGTTTCAACCAGATCGGACTTATGACATTTCCCATTATCAAATTTCCACATGAAAATTTTTACATCTCATACATGTTGTCTACAATTTTTTTTATTTTTATGTGAGATCTTCGTTGAACAACAAGATAATAAATCTCTCTTATAATAATAATAGTAATACTCTACGGCGCAACAACATAGAAATCCTAGGTAAAATGTTACCAATTATTTTTCGGTGTCCACCAAAGTTTGGGGCACTTACCCCACATAAAATAACTTCTTTTAGGGGGATTCACATACAAAGCAATCAAAATTTTAGGATTTATATAAAAAACACTTTAAACATTACTCTCTGTCATCTAGCACTTTATTAATTTTGTTAGCAAATCTTGTCAAACACTCGTCAGACACATAGAGGGGAGATGCGGATTGCCTTCGTTAGCCAAGCTCCTCTAGCAGTGGTTAGCAGAATTTGGTGGAGGGGCAGCTGTCAAGAATTGTATATAGTTTATGGTTCTATTTGTAAATAGAAAAATAGAATAAGTCAAGAAGTTATTTTTGTAAAGAATGTTGTAAAGCTATATAAGCCAGATTATTTCATGAATAGATTAAGTTTTTTAGCAAAATCATTTCAATTTGGTATCAAAGCCATAACCCTAGCGGCTAGTCGGCTTCCTCATTGATCTCGATTAATGTTGTCGTCAGTGCAGAGAACAATGATTGATCTTCCTTTTTTCCGCGAATCGCGACACTCGGGATTGATGCAGAGACAAGGGCTCGATGTTCCTTTCCTTCATGAATCGTCGCGAATCGTGGCAAACAAGCATTGGGAAGGCACATTTGGGATCGTGAGAGTCACAGCAGGAGAGCGTCTCGCAAAGCTCGGTCAAGAAGGGCCTCTACGGCTTGCTGTGAGAGAGAGGAGTGGAGCAGGGCTTCATCTGGTGTTCTTTAGTACACAACATCCCCATCATTGCCTTCACCGTGTGAAACAACTTAGAATTACGACTTGTAAGTGAGAAAGTCAGCGGAGCAGGGCCTTCGTTTGTGGATTTGCACTCGACGGCAGAAAGGTGAAGGATCAAAGCAACTACAGTTTGGCATATCGGCTTCGTGTGGACTAAGGCAAAGTGGGTCACACGAGCTTGCAGGAAGGAAGTATTGTGTGTTATGTGGGATCTAGACTTGATCTTGATGATTGAGAATATCAGGAGACGGAGATAGTGTAGAAGGTAAGGGATTGGAACTTTTGGGAAAAATGGATCCTGATATTCTAAAGGTCTTAGTCGGTCTAATACAGGGAGCTAGCATCTCAACGGGAGTCACTACATCAGCGCATACTCCTCTGCATGTGAAGCTAGATCTCTCTCCTGCGGATCTGAAGCTCGACGAACCGGCCAAATATCTGAGTTGGTCAAGCTAGATCGAGGTTGCTCTAATAAGAAAGAGACTAGAATAATACCTGATGAGAGTGGAGCCAAAGAGTGGCAGTGCAGAGAGGGATGAGTGGAGAACCACACATGCCTTGTTTTACAATAGGTTGCTCAACTGAATGCTTTCATCAATTGCCTCATCAGTGGATAACATTAGAAAGGTGAGTGACATTTGGGCGAAGCTGAAAAAGATCTATGCTGAAGTGAAGAATCACATGAGGGTGTTTCAGATTCAGGGTGAAATAGAAACATTGGTTCGAGGTGAGTACTACATAGATTTTGAGTGGTTGTGGCAAGATGTAGATCATTTCTCACCTAAGTCAAGTTGTAGTGATCCGGAGTGCAAGAAAGAGATCTTTGCACATATGGGAAATATGCAGTTTCTGACTCATCTAAAACTGGCTTTTTGTTCAGAAGAGATCGATCCTCTTAGCCCAGACAACAATTCCTTCATTGGATGAGGTCATGCAGCGATGATACAGGAGGAGAGTCGCATGAGGCTACACTCTTAGTCGAGTGGACTTCCAGACGTGTGATTTGTTTTGGTCGCCTTCAGTGAAGGTATGACAGGTGTTTAGAAGAGACTCACTGGTGCTACAACTATGGAGAAGCGGAACACCTTTGCAAGGCTAGTCCACAGCCACCCAAGGAGAGAGAATGGTGAATGTGGATAGACTAGAGGCCATGGTCGTAATCATGGGGCCAAAGAGATGGAAAAGGGGGCTACCGAGCTAATTTGATGGTAACGAAGAATGGGAGAGACGGGGGTGATCTTCATCAAAGAGGATCACAAGCTGTTGGAGATGTTGAACAGGAAGCAGAAAGAAGCAGGTGATATAACTGAGAATGTGACAGCAACTTTATAAATGCTTAAAAATACAAGTAATTAATATTGTTGCTAAAAGAGTTAATTCCTCAGCAACGGCACCAGAAACTTAATAACAGTTATAGATTCGATAAAAATGTATATATAAAATATTTAATAATGGTAAAGTTACACTTATCAACTCAATTTTACATATCGCTCAAGTAATATAGGGCTCTAATGGAGTCCTAGATATCGATCCCACAGGGAGTAATATTAAAACTACGAACTAAGATTTTAGAAAAGCAATACTCAATCGCAACAATGGAATTCAAATTGCTTATCTGTCACTAATAGGCAATTGAAATAAATATGTAATTTTAATAACTCTTAAATAACTAATTATACTAATAAAATTTTTAATGTGATATTCAATATATAAGAAAGCATCATTCTCCTTGTCAAGAAATTATAGTGAATGGATAAAGTGAACCAGTTCAAATTGTATTGTGTCAAATAGAAGCATACATATTCTTTATCATTTGGTCCAGGCATAAAGAACATTGACTAATCATACGCTTGTTTACTGAATATGCGGCTAGGCTGGGAGGATACCGGCTCTCACTTCGGAGCTCTCACGTTCCCCTCACCTGAGGGCTAACATCTACACTTCAGCACCCAAACGATTGGACAGAATTGGGGATTTTAGTCTGTCACTCTAAAATCTTCAATTCTACGTCTGATAATTTTATTTTTCTATTTATTTGTACCCAACTTCCAAAGGCTTTGACCTCCCTGAATCTTGGATGTAATCTTCACTTTAATTGTAAAACTCAATATAATTTAACAAATCAATTGGTCAGATTTAAAGTAAATTAAGATCGAAGTGAAAAAGATCATCACAATTTCTTTAACATTTTCATGGCTCAACAATTCAAATCACCATTTCACAAATCTCAAGACAGTGAGAAAGACAGAGAAAACTACCCAGAACTCATGAAGAAGTCACAACAAAACTCGGAATTCATATATAAAAGCAAAGTCATACAAACTACAAGTAAATAACACTTATCTCTAATTTCTCCCCAAGCAAACTCCTAGAAGTTCCTCTGAATCTCTTCTTTTATTTACAGCACACATAATTCCTCTTCGAAGCGCTCCTCGAAGTTCCTCTGAATCTCTTTCTTTCTTTACAGCACACAGAATTCTTCTTCGAAGTGGAAAGAGGAAAGAAATCTCTCACTTTCCCTCCACTCTTACAATCTCTCGAAGAATTCCTCACAAATTAGACTCTCTACACACTACTGGAACTCTTGGATACTATTCTAACATTCCAACTCATCGAACTCCTCTTGAGTCTTCCTCAATTTTCGGCCAAAAAACTTCTTTTAAAGTTGTGGATGAGTTTTCCCAGAAGTTGCCTAAGCACCCCTCCAAAATTCGTCATCATCTAATGTATTGTTGGACATAACTGCTGATCACGCCGTCGGCGGGCCTTCTAAGTGAATTAAATCTGGAGTCTCGGGAAAAGTTCGTCGTCGGTGCCGTTGGGCTCACCGTCGGCGCCCTAGTTCAAATCTTCACATTTTGGTCCTTTTCGTTCTAAATTCGCTCTTTTTTGCATATTTTTGCTTCAATGACCCTAATTCGTCATTCTTGCAACAAAACATCAAAAACATCTTTCTTTAAAGTGCAATATCATCAAAAATAGTGTAAAACAGGTATGAAAATCTCAACATATTTTCTTTTGGTCAGAATGCATCTATCTTATTATCACAAAGAGGAACACTGATACTTATGCTCACTCAGCCAAAGGTACTCGTCATACACATGCTCTGACATCTATATCTACCATAAGATCACCATAATGGATAGTAGATTCCGATGCATCTCTCGACATGTGACAAGTAATATTAGTGAATTCGATTCTTATACTCATCTAACAGTTCCAGAGAAGATTCAAACTGCAGCTGGTACAGCACAACTATACTTGGTAAGGGTACAAAAAGGTGTATCAATTATATGACATTCTTCAATGTTTTGTATTTTCCTTCCTTTCCAGTGAACATTTTATTCATTAGAGTCATTTTTCTCCAACTAAAAGTGCGTTGTTGCCTTTGATATTCCTAAGGTGATCTTTCAAGAGAAGGGAATTGGCCGGAGACTTGGACTGGCACATGGCATAATATACTTTGGTATTTGGATAGAGAAGGGACAAACTCGGCACTGAATTCTATGATAGAACGTGTTGGAGTAGGAGGATCTGGGATGGGTTGTTACATAATAAGAGCATGATATTTTGTTTAGTCTTTTGAGTCGTTTGTATTCATCTTTGTACAAGAAGACAAACAAAAAAAAACTTGTGTAATGCATGTGAGTTGAGTAAACACGCCAGGAACTCTTATATTAGCTTTGGTAATAGAAGTTCTTGTGTATTTTATTTGGTGCTTTCAGATGTATGGGGACTTTGTTCTACAACATCGATGAATGACTATAGATATTTTGTGACTTTCATTGATTGTTTTTCTCGTATTACTTGGTTATATCCGATGAATAACAAAAGTGATGCACTTTCTTACTTTAAAGATTTTCACAGGGTCATTCAGACTCAATACGGTACAGTAGTAAAGATATTGAGATCTGATAATGGTACAGAGTATGTCAACAAGGCGTTCGATGAATGTCCCAAAACACCTGTAGGAGCAAGTAGTTTTGACAGACACTCAATTGATCAGCAAAATGTCTTCAAGAGTGTTGGGGTGGCAATCTCCTTGATAGTTGTTGAAAGAAGATAATGGTGGGATTCTCTCATTGAAGATATTTTGTTATGTATATTTCGTGAAGGACAACTGACGATCAATAGGGAAGCTAGGTCCCAGAGCTGTGAAATGTATTTTTGTGAGTTATTTTGTTACTCGGAAGGGTTATGTTTACTGAAGCTCGATAAGGAATAGATTATTTGTGCGTATGGATGTAACTTCTTAAGAATTCAAACCATACTACTTCTTGGAGGTGACCTCACCATTTGGTGACTCGTCGGATAATGGAGGTATGAAGCAAGAGGAGAGTATTGATGGTGAGAGATTGGAACATGTGGGAACAAGGTATTTTCTCATTATGTGGGAAGGATCGAATGACGAAGAGACAGCCCTTAACGAAAATGAGCTCAAAGGTGCTGGTGTTCAAACCCAAGGGGAGCAAAGGGGGTATATAAGGAAGAGGAGGCAAAATGAGAGAACAGTGTCTGTCATGTCACTCATGCCAACAAGTCACGAGTCCTGGTCTACCACGACTCCTGAGGCACCTACACCATCCACCTCGGAATCTGATTACATAAGTGATATGATTCTTCTTCCTTCTTCTCGCACTCTCATGACTTTAAGGAGGACCTTTTGCAACAATGCAGGTTATTATCCTGATTGTTTTGGTTTCTCTCATGACATTGCTAAGTTTGTCTCATAATCTAATATATCACCTGCATACGGAGCATTCATTGCATCTTTAGACATTGTCTTTATATCCAAGTGTTGACAGGTAACTAAGGAGGATTCAAAATGGAATGATGTCATGAAGAAGGAACTTGATGCTCTCGATAAAAACAAGATGTAGGAGATTGCATTGTTGCCAACAAGAACAAAGGCAGTCGAGTGCAAATGGGTCTTCACAGTGAAACAAACCCCAAAAGAAAAGATTGATCTCTAAAAAGCACAGTTGGTGGCAAAAGGGTATAGTCAAACGTATGGTATTGATTATGATGAAACATTTGCACCAGTGGCAAAGATGAACACAGTCAGGACACTTGTCTCTCTGGCTGTGAATAGTGGATGGATCTTACATCAACTAGATGTGAAGAATGTATTTCTTAATGAGAATTTACTAAAGGAGGTGTCCATAAATATACCCCCAGGCTTTGACACAAACCAAATAGTGGGCAAGGTATGTAGACTGAGGAAGTCACTTTACGGTTTGAAATAGTCTCCTCGAGCTTGGTTGAGAGATTCAGAAAAGCAATGGTAGGCATGGGTTATCAACAGATCAATGCAGACCACACAATGTTTTTTCGACGGCATGGTATTCATATTACTATTATTGTTGTGTATATGAATGATATGATTATCACTGGTGATAATAAGGGAGAAATTGCTCCGCTGAAAGTAAGCATAGGCAAAGAGTTTGAGATGAAGGACCTAGGATAACTTCGATAATTTCTTAGGATTTAGGTGGCTCGAGGAGCGAGGAGATTGTTTTAACTCGAAGGAAGTATGTGTTAGACTTGCTCACAGAGACAGGTATTTTGAGATGCAAGCTTACATTTACACCAATTGATTAAAATGGGAAGTTTAGCACGGAGGCAGGACAGCCAATTGATCAAGAGAGGTACCATAAGTTGGTAGGTCGGCTCATCAATCTGAGTCACACTCGTCTTGATATATCATTTGAAGTAAGTGTAGTGAGTCGTTATATGTCTAATCCAAGGAAGGGTCACATGAATACAGTGTATCAGATTTTAAAGTACCTGAAGAGTGCACCAAGGAAGGAGTTGTTCTTTAGAAAAAATGGGCATTCAGGTATTGAAGGCTACTATGACTCTAATTAGGCTAACTGTACTGATGACAGAAGGTCCACATCAGAATACTATATGTTTGTATGGGGAAATTTGGTCTCTTGAAGAGCAAGAAGCAGTCGATAATTGTGAGGTCGAGGGCAGAGGCATAATAGAGGGAGTTGTCGAGATGTTATGGTTGAGAACTCTATTGGTAGAGCTCAAGGTGGACCAAGGAGCTCAAATGAAGTTGTGGTGCGACGACAAGTCAGCAATCAGCATTGCGAACAACCCGGTGCACCACAACAAAACCAAGCATGTGGAGATTGATAAGTTCTTCAACAAGGAGAAGCTAAATAATAGACTACTGGAGATAAGAAGTAGCTACTAGAGAGCAAGTAGTTGACTGCCTTGCAAATGGACTGCTCATTAGATCTATCCAAGTTATGTGACAAGATAGGATTAGTGGAAATTTTTTGCCCATGTTGAGGTGGAGTGTTGAAAGTTATATATAGTTTGGAGTACTATTTGTAAATACGAAATATAGAAGAACTCAAGGGTGTTATTTGTAAAGAAAGTTATAAGGCTATATAAGCCCAATTCTTCCATAAATAGATTAAGTTTTTTAGCAAAATCATTTCAGTTGGCGAGATCATAGGTGGTTAGCTCGAAGATGGAAAGGTTGGGAGGTTGGCAGCAGCAAGGTCAATGGTGGCTGCTGGAGAGAAGGCAAGATTGAAGGTGGTAATATCACAAGTGGCAAGGTTGGAAGTGGCCGAATGGGTGGCAGTGACTTTGGTCGTGGCGAGGTCGTGGCGTAAAGGTGAGGGGGGCTTTGCGACGAGAGATTATTGCGTGCGGACACCGCATGCATCTCTGCATGCGGTGTTCGATCCTGGCCGTAGATCACGGTGATCTACGGTCAGGATTATTTCTGTTTTTAAAAAATAAAAATAAAAATTTTTAGGTGGGGCCCACCGAAATACATCAGGACCGTAAATCATGTGATTTACGGTCCGGATCGGCGTCCGCACGCACGCTGCGTGCGGACGCCGATCCGCATGGAATAATTTTTCCATTTCAAGGCATTTGAAATGTAACATAATAGACGACAAAACTGTTTCACTTCGTTTAATTCACAAAGAGCTAAATAATTATTATATTTCTAAAATGCACATATTTCAATTATTCTATATTTTTAAAATGAATGTACTTAAAATTCATCAAAAAATAATTATTAAATATGCTAGTGAAAGCATTACTTCGCGCATTGTCGTGATATATATAAATTTAAAATGATCGAGACAAAGCGAAAAATGAAACGAAAAAAATTCACACCAGAAAAAAACATAGATTTACGTGGTTCGGCAAATTGCCTACATCCACGGAGTTGCAGAATAATTTACTAATTGAGGAATATC
>JXCR01146871.1:100458-112796 GCA_002079205.1 Phalaenopsis hybrid cultivar | reverse complement strand
CCCCCCCCCCCCTTTATTCTCAATACCTCTCTTCTTTTTAATTAGGGCCCAAAAGGAATTCAAAATTCCCTTCAATTTTTCCCCCAAAAGTCACATCTTTTTGTACTAAGAGATAAGTCCCTTCATCTAAGAGACATATCTGTTCATTAAAGAGCCTTACAAAGTGTCTAAATGCAATGAACCACTCCATGAGATGTTTGAAATGTTTGCAACCTTCAAAATCCGCTCAACAATAGTCACAAACCAACTTGCTGCATCTTAATTTGTCTCTAGTGCTTCTGGCTCCAATCTAGCGCCTCTGGCACCAACCTAATGAAGTCTGTGTTGTTCTCTGGATTATGGCGCTTCTGGAGCCAATCTGGCCCTTTTGGAGCCAATCTGGCCCTTCTAGCACCACTTCTCTGTAAAATGGCGTCAGCTCTATGGAAAATGGCACTTCAGGTGCCAATCTGGCGCCAGGATCATGAAAATCTTCATTTTGGCTCCAAATTTCCACCATTTTGCTACTCTTTGCTCCAAATGCTTAAAATTGATATACCTGCAACAAAAAACATGAAAATACCCTTCTTGAAAGTGCAATATCATCAAAATAAACATAAGATGTATACATAAAATAGTACATTATTTTGGTTTCTCAAAATCCTCTAAACTTAAATGTTACTTGTCCTCAAGTGACCCTTTTACTACATAAAAATAGGATTTACAGAGATTAACTTATAAACTTCTACAATTTGTTTTAATAAATATAATAGTATATATTAAGAAAAACTTTTAGTACTTTAGGTTAAAACTAAAATATAAGAACATCTAGTAATCAAGCCTGAGAGTTCGGAATCTCCATTTATTTCAAGAAGAATTGTAATTTTTCATATCGAAGATACTTAGAATATCCATATGAAAAAGAATTTTATGAAAACTTTATTAGTAAGGATGCTAATACTCAGATACAAGTTTAGAAAATGCAATAAAACCTTTTTCCTCAAGTTGATTCAAGATAAGCCAATTTTTTATTAGGCATCTACTCAAGCTCCTCCCATATATTTTTTATTTTATTTTTCTTTTTCTTTTATTTTACTTTTTTTTTCTTTTCTTTAGGATCTTTTTCAATCTTTTCTTTTCTTTTCTTTTTCATATGAGGATTACTATATCTGGATAGCCTTTAATAATTTTGAACTTCACTATCCTCTTCTTAAAGTCAAAACTTCTTATCTTCCTTCACTTTTAAATTCATACTAGCTTTGAAGATTTTTTCATAAAATCTCATTCTTTTCTTCTTACATGAATCTCTAAGATTCTTAATACTTAAAAAATATAATTTCCTTTAGTTTAAATAGAAAAGCATAGTCTTATTCTTTCATACTAAATATCTTAACTCTAGAATTCAGATTCATTATTAAACATTTTTGCTTAAATTTACCATAATATTTACAAACAAAAATATAGTCATTTTAAATTTAAAATATAATATCCATGGTCATGTTGAATTAATTTTTAAAAGTATAGTTAATTGAGGACAAATAAAATTTATCTCACTTCTTTTAAAGAAAATTTTCTTTCCACCAAACCTAAGTTTTTAAATAATAAATAAAGTATGTAGTACAAAAAAACTTGCAGGTGAAAGTAAACAGTAAATGCATAAAAATAAAACTAATTAGTAGAGGATTCTGAATATGAAACTTGGCTCTTGGTATTTTGCAGGTGCTAACTTATAAAGTACAGGCTTTAAAGCATTAAATTAGACATAATATGTCAAAAGATTTGCTAAGTAAAGATAAAAAGACATAAACATTAAACAAAAGCAACTAAAAATGCTGAAAAATAAAAGTCTACAGTTTATTATTACATATACCAGTTCAATAAATCCACAAATTGAACACATAAATGTTCTACTCGTACCATCTATAATAAAATAAAACAAATAACAACACATTAAAACAAATAAAACCTAAATAAATTTTTACTCTTCATCATCCTACTCTTCCTCTTCCTCTTCTTCTTCTTCTTCTTCTTCTTCTTCTTCTTCTTCATGCACATAAGGCGTGAAGCTGGGGAATGTAGGAAACTATACTGTATGATCAACCCTCAAGAATCTAATCATCACCCTTCATACGCAAGATTGTGCTGGACACTTTTCTGCTTATATTCATCATTGTAGACATTTCTGGCTTAGATACTACCTATTTTGTTCTACATTGCTATAAGATCTGATTGTTGAATCATTAACTGATCCATAATATTTTCAAGTGAAACAGAACCAAAAGTAGATTGTTGTCGGTCACCAAATTGGAAATTGACAGCGCTAGAATGGATATCCCAATGTCTGGTTTAAAAGATGTTTAATTTAATTTTTATATATATAATTTGGAAAAAGTAGCATTTTAAATTTTGAAAATATAAGATCCGATTGATCTCATATCCTCAGTAGTTTAAATAAATAAGTCTAATACCACAAGTAATACATCTATCCTAAAGGGTAGACACACTACTTACTGGTAAGACTCTATTAAATAAACTAAAGAATTTATGACATCTATTTAAGTCTGTGAAAAACCATTTTTTATGTTAACCGACAAGTTCCCCTATTAAAATGAAAAATTATATAGGATTTATATTAAGCTGGGTTCTTAAAGTTTCCCATAAAGGCAAACCCTTATAGTTAATTACATCTTAGATAACCGAAGTCACCTAAGAAAACTCTTGATAAAAATCAGGAGATATTGTCTTTAATGAGTTTCAAAGGAGTAGACTTTTTAAAGGATCAGACAAAGAGGTGTGTGTTGACCTCACTTTTGGTTGAGGTCTAGTTTCCTCTTTAGTAGCCTAGGATCTAACCATATGACTTTTCTGTTGACTATTCCTAAAAGACTAGAAAAGGAACCCTCACCATTGTAAACTCTAAACTCTTCTTTTCTCAACTTGAAGTTCCACATATTGGTCCTAACCTATAGCACTTAGTAGGTGGGGTCAATGTGGGGGAGCTCAGGGTGAGTCCCCATAGGATTGCTTAGCCTTAGGATTGACCCTCTGGGTGTTGGTCTTGAGCTCGTGCATACACTGTCACTCACTTGCACATCATATTCCACTCACAACCCTGAACCCAAACTTGTTGACTTTGATCTCTTGATCTTTTGGGAGACTCATGTAAATGGTCCCTTAGACTCACTAGCCCTAGGCTTGATACCTCAATTTCACCAAAATACCTAACTTAGCCTTTTACCCCCCAAATCTACCAAATTTACCAAAAACACCCCAAAAGCCTAATTTTGACCAAAATTCCCAATTTCACCCAAAATACCTAAATTTATTAAAAAATCATCTCAAACCATTTGAAACCACCCAAATTGCCCAAAACCTCCCAAAATTACTAAAATACCCTTAGTGGCCTAAACTTTCCCAAAACCTTCAATATCATTTCAAACATCCCCAAAACCAATTTAGACCCTTCAATTGAACCAAATTTGGCCAATTTGACCAACTTTGACAAAAAAAACCCCAAATTGCCCTTAAAGGCCTAATTTCCTCAAATTCACCCCAAATGTCCACCAATTTGGTTCCAGTTTGCCTCAATTTCAATTCTAAACTCAAATTCATCTTGACCAAACTCAATTAAAACCAAATCCAAGTCCAATTGACTCATATTGTGAACCCAAATTCATCCCAAACCAAAATCACTAATTTTGACCATATGGCCTAATCTCACCCAATTGAACCTTATAACCCACTCACTTGCTCCTATTTGAATCTCAAACCCTTTATAATTTTCTTACACACAAAATAGAACCTTCAATTGGCTTGGGTCAAGTCCCAATTTTACTCAAAACCAACTTGGACCAAAACCCCAAATTTTGCCCCAATTTAGTCATGTGCCCAAATTCCCCCAAATTGAATGCCCAAACCCCAAAATTGGCACCCAATTGATGTTGAGAACTTGTTATAACATCCCCTTAGACCACTTTGAACCATCCATTGGGACTTAGCCCAAATTTAGCCTAACTTAGACCCAAGTCTAACCCAACATCCCCAAATTGATCAAATGCTCAAAATCCTTCAATTGACCCATCAAATCAATTCAAAATCTTTTCTAAACTCTTTATTACAATCATCTACACCAAGTTGCTCAATCAATTAAGTCCAATGTCATGGCTAGCCTAACCCAAACTGAACTTCAAGCCAATTTGACCCAAATTGAACCCATGCACCAAAATTGACTTAGCCATGCAAAATTGATCAAACTAAAGCTTCTACAACCATCAAGTACACCCTAGTGACCAGGATAGACTCACCTAGCCCACCCTAGAGGAGCTATGGACCAATGGTCCCATAATTTAAGGGATTTCATCCCATTTTTTGCCTAATCTTGAAATATCTTTTCCATCATGCCATACCATTAAGGGTTAACCATCACTAGCCACCCCTTAACCTCCCTGAGCGAAGAAATGACTGAAACCTGGCCAGTCACCACCTCAATCGTCAGAAACAGCTAGCCCAAGGGAACCCCCATTGGCCAAAACCTAAATTTAAACTCACTTGAGCTGGCTAAGTCTGATTGGCCACTAGGGCTCTTCATCCCTCCGCCTAAGCACTGTTTTGCACCCATCAATTGCCCTTAGTGGCCATCCCAAGCTCCTCTATTTAAACATCCCACTTCACTGTTAAAGGAGAGTGCATCCAAATCCTTGGGGAAACTCTACCAAAATCTCACCAGAGACTCTCCAAGAACCCTTCAGCTCAAGCCCACCATTTTTCCCCTCTAGTTCCCCCTGTGAGAGCCCAATTTTGAGCTCAAAATTTCAGTTCAAACAAGGACAAATTTCTCTGTACCTCCATCACTAGAGCAAGAGAAGTTGATTCCTCACAAAATCCCCATCATAAACAGCCTCTAACATAACTTTAGACCAACACCTGAAATTGAGCTTGATCGAAATCATAGCTAGACAATTCACCACTGTCTGAGAACTCATCTGGAGGTTCGTAAGGTCTATTCAAATCTACTACAACCATCTGATTATGGTCTCCCCTCTCAGACAAAGGTATTGAGCACCAACCCTAAACCGATATTATTTTGATTCTTCGTGTCTAATGGCTTGATGTCATGCTTGATTAACCGTATGAATAGACACATCTTGAGTAGATGAAGGTTCAAAAATAAAACCAAATGTGATTTGGTTGAGTCTAGACGAAGATCTTAAGGTTTTAGTGTGAACGGTTCTCGGGTTGGGTTACTTGGGGACGATGATAGAGAGTTGTCTTATCGTGCATTTATTCAATGGATAGAGGAGATCAAGCCGGACGAACTCTTGGTATGTGAACCACAGGATGCGTGGCAGCTAATGTGTATGGCAACGTCAAATCGCGGAGCACCGAGTGTAAAGCTCGGAGCGGACAAGGTTGACGTGGCGGCTGAGCTGGATAAGTTGAAAATAAGTGATTTTTTATTTATTTTAATTCCATAAATTTGAAAAATCATAACTTTGTGTAGAAAAATCATAAAAATAAATTAAAAATATCCTCTTTCTCAGTAAACAGATGAGAATAATGTTGACTAAAAATAAAAATTATTTGTTGACTCTCTAATTTTTAATGAATTAAATACTCTTTGGAGTATTTTAATTCATTATGATCAAGCATTGCTTACCATTGCTTGAAATTTTTAGGGTTCATTCCATATGACAGGGGCTATGTTCTCTGATTTTTCCAAGGTCAAAGGGCATTTTTGGTCTTCAAACCCAAATTTTCAAGTTAGGATAGCTATTTTGGCTTATTTTAACTATTTAAATTGAAATACCACTTGGAAATTTATGGGAGTAATTTTAGTAGGTTTATTATTGTTAGAGAAGCTTAAGAAAAATGTCATGATTGTATGAATAATTTTGTAAATTTCTATATTTGATTAAGTGCATATATTTTGTATGAATTTATGTAAATTAAATATTAAAAAAAATCAAGATAATAAATTCCACATTGTGTGTAAAAATCATATTAATCCACTGTAAAAATTTGAAAATTATTTGATTAAGTTTAAGCACTAATGTTGATTTTCTAAGAAAACATTGTATTTTTGCACAAAAATAATTATATTAAATCAAATACACTTAAGGAAATTATGAAAAGTAATTTTATGAGTTCCTTGTGATTAGGAGCACTTAGGAAAAATAAAAGTAATTTTTGAGAAAATATTTTATTTTTGAGCTTTATTTTGAATTAAAAATAATTAAAAAATTTCAAAAATACAAAAAATATTTAAAAATGTTCCTAATGGTTTTTTTATCATTTGGGACTTATAAAATATTTTTCCTAATTTTTTCAAGTTAAAAATAAATTTCCAAAGGCTTAAAAATGTATTTTAGTTATTTTCTCATTAAAATAATTATAATAAATAAATTAAAAATCATAAAAAAATATAAATTTTATTTCTCTGAGTTCTCTGGACTCAGAGAGGTTTAATAAAAATGTAAAATAATTTTTAATAATTAAAACATATTTTTCATTTAATTAAATCACTAAAAATCATTAATAATTATAAAATAATAATTAAAATTTAATTTAAAAAAATCATGGAATTTGTTTAAGTATTTCTTTGACTTAAGGAAACCTCTAAGAATTTTTTTTTTTCATAAAACAAAAACTTTATTTTAATTGATTAAATAAATTAATTTTAAAAATCCTTTTTTTAAGTTAAAATAATTATCTAAATTAAAAAATTATAAAAATCCACATTTTCTCTTCTGTTGTTTTAATTACCTTATGGGTAGACTACTCTAAAATCTCTTAAGTCACTTGAATTATGCTTCATAAGTTATGAGGTGAAGAGCTCCAAGGGTAAAGTTGTCATTTTAGGCTTTTTGTTCCTTAATCAACATTTAGGCTTAACCAAAGAGAAAAATGGGCAATTTTGATCCTAATTTAACATGTTTGGATGATTAAAACACAATGGTTAAGAGGTAGAAACCAACTTGCCACCTTTTCCATGATAAGAGTAAGATTATAAATTTTCTTAAATTATCATATTTGGAAGTTAATCAAAATTAAGTGGTTCCCAGGTGATAGGCTTAAATTGGAGAGAGGATGTTCCACTTATGATTAAGTCCACAATTAATGATAACTTGACTTCTTTTAATCAGAATCCATATCACCTAAATTACAATTCTAACATTTGGTAATCTTTCTCCCATTAGATTTATTAAAGGGTTTGGTAGTGATCTAGGCTTGATATTTAATTCACATGATGGGATTTAGAGGATTATGACTAATGATTAACACTACAAGACCAACTTTAGTGGTGGGTACAAAAATCTTTAATAAGTGGAGCTCGCCTTAGGGGCATTCACCCACATAACTTTTAAGTGAAATATCACTTACCAATTGAGTCTCCTGTCCTTGAATAATTAAAATGCCAAAGTTCACCGAGTAATGGGGTAAATTTAATTTGTCCTGGGATGATTAATGGAACAATACGATAAGCTCAAAATCAACTTGGATATTTCAAGAGATCTTTCAAAGCAGTCTGGGGTCATCCTCTGAATACTTTGAAATCTCTTGAAAATTCTGAAGGACAAATTGGACTTGCTATATTTTGTTCAAGAATCATCCATTAAGATCTTTGGGGAATTAATAAGTCATAACTTGGGGTTTGTTAGTTACACCTTCAACTATTCCTGTTTTAACTTTTCTGTAATAATATAACTACTTGGTTGAGTACTTTCCTTTACGTAATAACTAAAATAACTTTTCAAAAATTAATCAACATTTTCAAAATCTAAAATAAATTGTTTCAAAGGTAACCATAAATCCTTTGAAATTTCACTAAATTTAAAACATCTTTTTTAATTTATGGGATCCCATGGTTGCTAATGAGATCTCCTCTATTTAAACGAGTTTCACAACTAGTTTAAGCTAAGTAAATTCAAAAGAAAATAGTGATACCGGAATGAGGGAACCGTGGGATCCTAACCGATATCGTTCTAATCAACTTAAACCCCCACATAATATTTAAATAACCTTAGGAAACACTTAATTTGACATCATGACTTAACAAATTAGAAAACTTGACCTCTGAACCTGATACTTCTCTCAATCTCTATAATTTGACACTTCTAAAACTTAAACTCGCTACGACGAGGAGCTTGGAGCTAACATTATGGGCGGCATGACCATCATCAACAGCAAAACATGTCTATACTAGCTAAATCATTCCTTAGAATTAAACAACAAGTCATAGGACTTCAAGGTTGTCTGTTTAGTATGACATTAATCCTCAACTTTTCTTTAGGCCTTTGTATGACTCTGCTATACAATATAAGCCCTAACCTATTTTAGGATTTTGAGGTTGTCGTTCGTTACGACCTAAATCCTCACATCTTCCAGGCCATTGTGTGATCGTTTCATACGAATGTAATCCTTAATTAATAAAATTGGCAGAATGAAACATTCAAATATTTCTCCTCTAAATTGAAGCCAAACCATAAGGTAGACTGGGAAGTCACCAAGGTTCTCCTTAGGATCTGTGACATCCCCTAGTTCTTCTTTCTTTGGATTCCAAAAATAAAATATTCTAAATTTGAGCCATTCTCATTTCACACCTCTTTTGTCTGATCTCGTTGAAAAGTTCTATCTTTTGAACTTCTTAAATATAATACCCCCTGATTCTTATCGATAGTTTTTTTAGGTGACTTCAGTTATCTAAAATGTAATTAACTATAGGGACTTGCCCTTATAGGAAGCTTTTCCGAATCTAGCTTAATATGAACCTTATTTAATTTTTCATTTTAAATAGGGGAACTTGTTGGCTTATAATAAAATGGGTTCATAGACCAAACGGATGTCATACATTTTTTAATTTATTTGGTTGAGCCTCACCGTCAAGCCAAGTGTCAATATTTTGAGATGGATACATAGCTTAAGGTGTGGCGTCCTTTCATTTAAACTATAAAAGATATGAGATCAGTTTGATTTCATATTTTTCTAAAATTAAATATATATGTAAATTAAAATGTCCCTCTAAAGCGGACGACGTGATCCACATGACCTCTCCTAAAAATTGTAATGACAGTGTGAAATGGGAATGACTCAAACTTGGAACATTTATTTTTGAATCCAAAGGAAGAGGAACTAGGGGATGTTACAGATCCTGAGGAAAAACCTCGGTGACTTCCCAATATATCATATGGTTTGGCTTCATTTTCGGAGAGAAAATATTTAAATGTTTCATCTTACTAATTTTATTAATTAGGGTTTACATTTATGCGAAACGATCACACAAATAACCTGGAAGATATGAGGATTTAGGTCATGACAAACGACAACCTTGGAATCCTAAAATAAGTTAGGGCTTGAATTGTATAGTAGGGTCATACAAAAGCCTGAAGAAAAAGTTGAGGATTTATGTCGCACTAGGCAGACAACCTCGAAATCCTATGGCTTGTCATTTAATTCTAAGGAAAGATGTGTTATTATAGTTCCTCATGCTGTTGCAAGTCCTCATGATGTTGTAGATTGCTGTTGCAGAAGGCTACACACGAAGTCCTTGGCGAAGTAGCAGTCCTAAAGTCTAAGTTTTAAAGGTTTAAATGATAAGTTGAAAGTTCAATCAGGGGGGATTAAAGTTGATTAGAGCGGCACCAGTTAGGATCTCATGGCTCCCTCGTTCCGGTATCACTATATTCTTTTGAATTTACTTAGCTTAAATGAGTTGTGAAACTCATTTAAATCGGGGAGATCTCGTTAGCAACCGTGGGTTACCTCCTCCAAGGGACTCCCGTAAATTCAAAATGACGTTTAATTTGGAATGACATTTTAAAGGATTTATGATTAACTTTGAAACAAATGTTTTAAATTTTTTAAAACGTTGATTAATTTTTTGAAAAGTTGTTTTGATTTTGCAAGTGAAGTAAAGTGTACAACCAAGAAGTTATGATATTTTGTAGTGAAAATAAATTCTAGAAAGTAAAATGACAGAAATTAAATAACACTGTAAAAACGTACCAATCATCTTCTCAGCATTCCCGTTGAAAGATTAGCTTTTTGCAATAAGTATGTAATTTTGCAGAATTTAAATAAATTTCAATGTAGATGAAGGTGTATCTAAAACTCCAAACTATGACTTATTGAGTCCCAAAAGTTCTTAATGAGTGATTCTAGAACAAAATATAGCAAGTTCAATTTGTCCTTCAAAATATCTAAGAGATTTCAAAGTGTTTGGGGAATGACTCTGAACTGCTTTAAAGATCTCTTCAAAGATTTGAACTTATGAACTTATCATATTGTTCTATTAATTATCTCATGTCAAATTAAAATTGCCCTATTACTCGGTGAACCTTGACATTTTAATCATCTCGAGGACAAGGTACTCAATTAATCAGTTGATATTTCACTTAAAAGTTATGTGAGTGGATGCCCCTAAGGTAAATTTAAGTCATTAAAGATTCTATACCCACCACTAAGTTTAGACTTGTAGTGCTTAGTGGTGTTTATCATCAATCATATTTTCCTTTGTTGACCTCATTTTTGGTTGAGGTTTAGTTTTTCCTCTATAGTAGCCTGAGGTCTAGCCATAGTATTTTCCTATTGACGATTTTTAGAAAACTAGACATGAAACCCTCATCACTAGAAATTCCAAACTCTTCTCTACTGAGCTTGAAGTTCCACATGTTGCTCTCAACCTCTAAATACTTAGTAGGTGGGGTCACTGTGAGGGAAACTCAAGATGAGTCACCCTTAGGATTGCTGGACCTTAGGGTTGACCTTGGGTGTTGGTTTGGAGCTAAGGCACTCACTACACTTATCTACACTCACAATCACTCACTACCCTAAACTCAAATTTCTAGCCTAGATCCCTTGATCTTTTAGGATACTCATGTAGATGGTCCCCTAAACCTACCAGCCCTAGGGTTATGGTTTGGCTAAGACCCCTATGTAGAGGACCCAAAATGGGGTTTCCATTGGTTCATGGCTTATTGGTGATGGTTGGTACCTCAACTCTACCAAAATACCCACCTTGGCCTTTTACCCCTAAAACACCCCCAAATTACCAAAATACCCCTCTTGGACCAAAAATTCTAAAAATTCTAAAAATCCCCAGAAAATCCCAATAAATCCTAAATATTTCCTATTTCATTTCTCTCAACAATCACATGACCCAATTTGGCCAATTTGACCATCTTCAACCAAAACCCCCAACTTGCCCTTTAAAGACTCAAATTTCCCCAAATCCAACTCAAATGTCCATAAATTTGATCTTAATTGACCCCAATTCCAACCCTAAACTCAAATTAACCTTTTATATGACCAAATTAAACCAAATCCAAGCTCAATTGCTCCATGATTTGAGCCCAATTTTGATTTGAGTCAAAACCCCAATTTTGACCATATGACCTAATCTCACCAAATTGAACCCATAGCCTAGTCAATTGGCCTCAATTAATGTTGAAAAATCTTTATAACATGCATATACATCAAAATAAACCATCAATTGGCCTTGGTGAAGTCTCAAATCCATTTGATTTTGGCTTAAATCCAAAAATCCCAAATTTACCCTCAAATTGGCTAAGTCCCCAAATATCACCCAATTGATTGCCTTAACCTCCAAAGTGGTATCCAATTCATGTTGAAAACTCTTCATGAGGTCCCTATTGACCATTTAAAACAATCAATTTGGACTTAGCCCAAGGCTAACCCAAGCTAGACCCAAGTGTAGCCCAGGATGACCAAATTGATTAAAGTTCAAAATTCCCTCAAATTGACTCCCCAATTGGACTCAAAACCACTTCCATTTTTTACCAAAGTTGTTAATTATGATCATTTACACCAAATGAGATAATTATTTGGACCAATTGACATGGCTTATCTAGCCCAAACCCAAGTTTTGGTCATTTTCACCCACTTGGACCCATGCACTAAATGTGACCTAACCACCCTAAGGCCACCAAATTAACTCCACCACAACCATTAGTTAGACTTAGTGACCAGTCCAAACACCATGAAATCACCTAAGTCAAGCCATGGACCAAAGATCCCCCAAATTAAGGGATCTTATTTCCAAAAATGCACATGCTTAAGATATCTTTGCCAAATCAAAGCACATTTGCATTAAATTGTTGTGATGGATTCCTCTGGGTTCCCTGAGCTCCTAGCCACCTCCCCCTGGCCGGTCGGAAAAGCCCAAAACCGAGAGCAACTCACATGACACCTCACCCAAATCAAACCTAGAGGCCAGCTCATCCAAATCAAATTAAAGAGCTCCTCTGCCCTCCACCTAAGCACCACAATGCACCCAAACTTATGCCCTGAGAGCCACCCCATGGCCATTTTTATAAAAAACTCACCTCCCATGGCCATGGGAG
>JXCR01146871.1:73683-85807 GCA_002079205.1 Phalaenopsis hybrid cultivar | reverse complement strand
TATATATATATATATCACCGCTCAAATTATAAAATACTGCAAATGGGTGAATCAAAGATAAATTATTATAATGAGAAAAAAGGAAAAATTGTAGGCAATATTAAGATGTAGCTTTCAAAGCACAGTGCAAATTATTTATTATATATTAATTCCTACTTGCCAATAGGAAGAGGGCCAAATAGCCAATCACATCGAAGACAGCTACAAGAAATGCCAATCCATATACATTTTATTTATATCTATTTGCTTCATAAGGTTGCACATGGTGACTCGCAACACTTGCCTCTTCAAACTGTTTACGAATCATGAAAATTTACATACATGCCACCCAATTCTTATGTTTTTATAAATCTAACACCTATTTTTTTCTTATATTTATACCACTTTAATCATTAAAGTCACATAAAAAATGTTCAGTTTTTCATGCATAGGTAAGGTAAGGTGGTATGTATGTACATAAAAATTAAAGTTCAGATGTTAGATATGTAAGTATGTACATAGGAATTGTGTGGTGTGTATGTAAATTTTGACATCTTTTAATGTGGGACTGAAAGCATGCAATTGAGTTAAACATATTTGTGCTTAACTCATGAGTCGAGTCGAGCACGAGCCACGCTCGATTTAAGCTTAAGCTTGATTGATTTTGTTGAGTTCAAGCTTTAATCACTCTTAAGTGTATGAGTTCGAACTAGTTCACAAGCTAGTTTGTTGTTATAAAAGAGAAAAAATGATACTAATTTAAAATAATGTTATACTAAAATGATAAAAAAATGAACAATTATGAGAGAAATAATAAGAATTCACTCAATATAAAATATAAAATATAAAATATTATCTTTTAAAATATTTTAATACTAAAGATAAAGTCTTCAATTTTAATATAATTTAAGTAAATTTTATATTAATATTTTTCTAAAATGAGCTGACTCACGAGTAGAGTATGGGCTAGCAGCTTGAGCTTGGCTTGATAGGTGATCGAGCTCAATTCATGAGCCACTTATCGAGCCAAGCTCTAAGCTAACTCACAAGCTGGCTCAACTCACTTACACTCCTAAGCAGTACTCTTTAAAATAATAATAGACATTGAAGTTTGTGTTATTTTGATTTGATTCTTAATTATCTCGATTTGATCTTTAAAATTTATAAATACATTTAAGCACAAAGTTGTAAAAATACATTTAATATTTAAATCTACTTTTTATGCTAACAAATTTCTTATTATCAACAACCATTCTGATTTATGTGATTTGGAACTATTTTTTCAACTTGCCTATGTTACAGTGTGGTGGTTGTAAGAAAGTTGATATTGAAAAAATATATACATATTTATAATTCTCAACCATAAATTTTTAAGGAGTTGTTATCTCCACCACAACTTTACAACCACGAAAAGAAATCCACATACCTTAACATTAAGAACACAGGCTAACAGGTGTCATTCAACTTATTTTTTAACAAGTCTTCTTGGTTCAACACAAATATTATGATGTATCCTAATATTATTTTTTTCTTTTTTTTTTTTTGTAGAAATTTGTTATTACTCTAACACTCCAATCCATGCAATATTATAAATGGCTTGATTATAGTTTTGCAAAAATATGACATTTGCAACAACATAAATAATAAATCTTCAATTATGTTTTATACTTAAGTAGCTTCATAGCTAATGCAAAAAAAATGCATGCCTAATCTAAGTTTTCTAAATGTAATCCAATTGTAATTAAAAATATATTTGATTTCTACTGTTATTGAAGGTTCCATCATAATTATTTTTAGTAATTTGTAGTATATTTTGATGCATATAAAATTAATCCATGNTATTTTTAGTAATTTGTAGTATATTTTGATGCATATAAAATTAATCCATGCAATATATTTTTGGGAAATTTTCATATGTAGTAGACAATTTTTATGTATTTACAATTATTACGCATGGCATATCTAACACCTAAAATTTGATATTTATATTTATAGCACTTTGTTGTTATAAATTGTATGCATAAAAAGATACATTTTATTGTTAGACAGTGATAATTATTTTTTATATGTGTAATGTTAAATATTTGAGTGATATGTATGTAAATGTCAAAGTTTTGTTGAAAAATCATTCTTTTTTTTTATGATATGCCCTTTTGTTTATTTAATTTTGTGTTCGTAAACCAAATGCAAAAAAAAAAAAAAAAATGATTATATCTAATTTTAATTTTCTTGTATTGGTTGACATATACTTGTAATTAAAAAGAGTACTGCACGTTTCAAATAAACATTTTTTTTATTTTTTTCCTTAGTCGCCATATGTTGGTATTTTTCGACCGTGGGCTTATCATCTGATAGCCTTCTCGCTCGCCTAGCTAAGCCTGGTTGATTAGTATCGATGGGGTTAGCTCAGTTGGCTGAGCTTAGTCAATAGGATTCGGACGGTTGATCCTTTCCAGTTGACTATGTTTGATCTCTAGTAAGGAGTCTTCCGGGTCTTGGTTGGATGGTTGGAGATATTTTGTAAAATTGGCTTTTCTGTTGGGACGGCTCCACTGCAGTATAGATTATCACATCAAAGTGGCTTTCGTGCAACAGATGACTCGGACGCTCTATTATCTCGTTTTTGGTCAAATTGCTTGCAATTAGGTCATTCAGTCGTCTTGTTCACCTTTTGTTTCGATCAGTTATGGACAAAGTGGCTTGACTCGTTGGGCTTAATTAGCTCATTCAGTTAAGTGGGTTTCAAATTTCTTGAAAGTAGATCTGCCGCACACTCTTCTTTTCTTGACATTAGATCCCTTTTAAGATGNATTCAACAACCATTCTGATTTATGTGATTTGAAACTATTTTTTCAACTTGACTATGTTACAGTGTGGTGGTTATAAGAAGGTTCCATCATAATTATTTTTAGTAATTTGTAGTATATTTTGATGCATATAAAATTAATCCATACAATATATTTTTGGGAAATTTTCATATGTAGTAGACAATTTTTATGTATTTACAATTATTACGCATGGCATATCTAACACCTATAATTTGATATTTATATTTATAGCACTTTGTTGTTATAAATTGTATGCATAAAAAGATACATTTTATTGTTAGACAGTGATAATTATTTTTTATATGTGTGATGTTAAATATTTGAGTGATATATATGTAAATGTACATGCCGACATTAATTTGAAATATCATTCTTTTTTTTTTTTAATGATATGCCCTTTTGTTTATTTAATTTTGTGATGGTAAGCTAAATGCAAAAAAAAAAAAGAACTTGACTATATCTAATTTCAATTTTCTTGTATTGGTTGACATGTACTTGTAATTAAAAAGAGTACTGCACGTTTCAAAGAAACATTTTTATTTTTTCCTTAGTCGCCATATGTTGGTATTTTTCAATTGTGGTCTTATCATCTGATAGCCTTCTCGCTCGCCTAGCTAAGCTTGGTTGATTAGTATCGATGGGGTCAGCTCAGTCGGCTGGGCTTAGTCAGTGGGATTCGGATGGCTGATCCTTTCCAGTTGACTATGTTTGATCCCTAGTAAGGAGTCTTCCGGGTCTTTGGATGGTTGGAGATATTTTGTAAAATTGGCTCTTCTGTTGGGACGGCTCCACTGCAGTATAGGTTATCACATCAAAGTGGCTTTCGTGCAACAGATGGCTCGAACGCTCTATTATCTCGTTTTTGGTCAAATTGCTTGCAATTAGGTCATCCAATCGTCTTCTTGTTCACCTTTTGTTTCAATCAGTTATGGACAAAGTGGCTTCACTCGTTTGGCTTAATTAGCTCATTCAGTCAAGCAGGTTTCAAATCTCTTTAAAGTAGATCTGCCGCACACTCTTCTTTTCTTGACATTAGATCCCTTTGAGATCAATGCACATGCACACTATTAAAGTAAAGCTCTAATGGTCCAAAAAACAAATTTCTTCCATGTAGAAACTCGACAATCTAATCTTTTCATATTTTAGACATTTTGTATATGCAAGTTGGGTCAAATTTGAAGGCTATTACAGACAATTTTCACTTCATATATGTATACATTCAAAATGGAACAAATAATAACTTCAAGTTTTTGAACCTTTTTTTGATTTAATTTATGCTTCTATGCTATAAAAAATATATATTATGTTAAAAAAGTAGCACAAGTGTTATAAATTATCAAACATTAAACAAAATTATAGAAAGCAAAATTTAAAATCATGTAATTCTTAGCCAAATTCATTTTTCCTTTAGGGGCATTTGCATACATGCCACCCAGTTCTCATAAATGCATACATCGAGCACAAACTTTACTTTTTTAATTTATATCATATAAATAATTCATATCATATTAAAAATATTACTATTTTAATTTTTAAAAGATAGAATACATATTTTTTTCATGCATAAATTGGGCGGTATAAATGTAAGAAATTAAAGTTNTATCATATAAATAATTCATATCATATTAAAAATATTACTATTTTAATTTTTAAAAGATAGAATACATATTTTCATGCATAAATTGGGCGGTATAAATGTAAGAAATTAAAGTTTGGGTGTTAGCGATGTAAATAGCTAAGAATTAGATGATATGCATGTAATTCTTTCAGTTTAAAAATATTGAATGAAGTGCTACATACAGGACAAAACATCCCATCACGAAGAATTACAACACGACAAGATTGCCAAATAAGTGTTTGTCTTAATAATTGGCTCAACTAAAAATCAAAGAAAAAAAATCATATAAAGCATGCAATTACAATCTAAAGTATTGACAAATATTAAACCTGATTAATGCCTTTAATTACCTGATTAGTGTCGGCTTAATTTCTGCCATTTGTTATTAATCTTATATTTAAGAGCTAATTAAGAAGAACATTCAATAAACAAACTAAACTTTTATTCATCTTTATTCCATCTTCCATAAGGAAGTTCCATAGTAAGAGCTTGGAAGTTTCTATTTGTAATAATAAATTTGGCCAAAATTATTAAAAGTATTAAATTTTTTCTCTTATTAAGAAATATAAATTTCTTATACGTTCATAATATGAATGTTTAAAAATTTTAAGAAGATGTAAAAGTATAAAATAAAATTTTAGAAAAAAAAAACATTTTAAATTGGTCCTATAATTTATATGGTGAAAAATTATTGATTTCTTAAGAAAAAAAAAACCGTGCTTTTAATTTTGATTGAAAAAATCAAGTTACTATTTTTTTATGTAAAATTTTCATAAAAAAATGTTATATTTACATGAAGTTTTGAGCTTTTTACTTGAAATAGATTTTAGATCGATAAAAGCTTCGCAATAAAAAAGGAAAATTTACTTACAAATCACACTATCCATTTGTATTTACATAGCTAACATTTTTTACATGCATAGATAATATTTATTAAATTTTGATTGAAAAAAAAAACAAAAAACATAATTAAATAAGTTAGTCATTAGGTGGCTTATAAAGATTATATTAGTTGGCTGCTTCATTACATCCAAAAAGAAGGGCATCTTCCATATGTATAAGTCTCTATTCATCCCATGTAAAATTGCTTTTTTTTTTTTTTATTTCGCATGCAAGGCATGCAATCTTTTATTTTAATGAAACTTATAACAATTAAGTTTATCTCATCATGATTGAGAATCTTATGAAATATTGTTCTTATTGTCCACTCATACTTTTTTCTATCAACTTATATATTTTAAGAAAAATATTTCTCTTTTAAATGATATTGGATTCATTCATTCTAATCATTCATATATCATATGTTAGGGCTAATAAAAACTCGCAAAAATCAAAGAATTATCCGTCCTATTATCGTAATTTCATTTTATCTGATCAACATCATTCATAAATAATCGTTCCATATTGAAGCGTGTAAATATCCTCGGTGGAGTCCCCAATTCAAATAATATAAATGCAATTAATCACACCTGTTGCTAAAAGAGAATGATACATCAATTTGATGTAGCTCTCTATCAAACAATAATCTAACTCATGATGGCCCCTCTAACGCCTTTTAATGCTAGAGGTTCACTCTATGAAATTGCAATACTAGAGTTTTAATTAAAAATATATTTGGGATCATGTTCTACCTNAAGATAAATTATTATAATGAGAAAAAAGGAAAAATTGTAGGCAATATTAAGATGTAGCTTTCAAAGCACAGTGCAAATTATTTATTATATATTAATTCCTACTTGCCAATAGGAAGAGGGCCAAATAGCCAATCACATCGAAGACAGCTACAAGAAATGCCAATCCATATACATTTTATTTATATCTATTTGCTTCATAAGGTTGCACATGGTGACTCGCAACACTTGCCTCTTCAAACTGTTTACGAATCATGAAAATTTACATACATGCCACCCAATTCTTATGTTTTTATAAATCTAACACCTATTTTTTTCTTATATTTATACCACTTTAATCATTAAAGTCACATAAAAAATGTTCAGTTTTTCATGCATAGGTAAGGTAAGGTGGTATATATGTATGTAAAAATTAAAGTTCAGATGTTAGATATGTAAGTATGTACATAGGAATTGTGTGGTGTGTATGTAAATTTTGACATCTTTTAATGTGGGACTGAAAGCATGCAATTGAGTTAAACATATTTGTGCTTAACTCATGAGTCGAGTCGAGCACGAGCCACGCTCGATTTAAGCTTAAGCTTGATTGATTTTGTTGAGTTCAAGCTTTAATCACTCTTAAGTGTATGAGTTCGAACTAGTTCACAAGCTAGTTTGTTGTTATAAAAGAGAAAAAATGATACTAATTTAAAATAATGTTATACTAAAATGATAAAAAAATGAACAATTATGAGAGAAATAATAAGAATTCACTCAATATAANCCCTTATTATAAATGGCTTGATTATAGTTTTGCAAAAATATGACATTTGCAACAACATAAATAATAAATCTTTAATTATGCTTTATACTTAAGTAGCTTCATAGCTAATGCAAAAAAAATGCATGTCTAATCTAAGTTTTGTAAATGTAAACCAATTGTAATTAAAAGTATGTTTGATTTCTACTGTTATTGAAGGTTCCATCATAATTATTTTTAGTAATTTATAGTATATTTTGATGCATATAAAATTAATCCATACAATATATTTTTGGGAAATTTTCATATGTAGTAGACAATTTTTATGTATTTACAACTATTACGCATGGCATGTCTAACACTTAAAATTTGATATTTATATCTATAGAACTTTGTTGTTATAAATTGTATGCATAAAAAAGAAGCATTTTATTGTTAGACAGTGATAATTATTTTTTATATGTGTGATGTTAAATATTTGAGTGATATGTATGTAAATGTCAAAGTTTTGCTGTTAGATATGTAAATATATAAGATTTTGTGACGTGCATGTACATGCCAACATTAATTTGAAATAAATTTTTTTTTCTTATGATATGACCTTTTGTTTATTTAATTTTGTGTTGGTAAACCAAATGCAAAAAAAACTTAACTATATCTAATTTCTAATTTCTTGTATTGGTTGACATGTACTTGTAATTAAAAAGAAAACTGCACATTTCAAAGAAACATTTTTTATTTTTTCCTTAGTCGCCATATGTTGGTCTTTTTCGATTATGGGCTTATCATCTGATAGCCTTCTCACTTGCCTAGCTAAGCTTGGTTGATTAGTATCCATGGGGTCAGCTCAGCCGGCTGAGCTTAGTCAGTAGGATTGAGACTGTTGATTTTTTCCAGTTGACTATGTTTGATCCCTAGTAAGGAGTCTTCCGGGTCTAGGTTGGATGGTTGGAGATATTTTGTAAAATTGACTCTTCTGTTGGGACAGCTCCACTGCAATATAGGTTATCACATCAAAGTGGCTTTCGTGCAACATATGGCTCAGACGCTCTATTATCTCGTTTTTGGTCAAATTGCTTGCAATTAGGTCATCCAGTCTTCTTCTTGCTCACCTTTTGTTTCGATCAGTTATGGACAAAGTGGCTTCACTCGTTGGCTTAATTAGCTCATTCAATCAATTGGGTTTCAAATCTCTTTAAAGCAGATCTATCGCACACTCTTCCTTTCTTGACATTAGATCCCTTCGAGATCAATGCACATGCACACTATTAAAGTAAAGCTCTAATGGTCCAGAAAACAAATTTCTTCCATGTAGAAACTCAACAATCTAATCTTTTCATATTTTAGACATTTTGTATATGCAAGTTGGGTCAAATTTGAAGGCTATTATAGACAATTTTCACTTCATATATGTATACATTCAAAATGGAACAAATAATAATTTCATGTTTTTGAACCTTTTTTTAATTTAATTTATGCTTCTATGCTATAAAAAATATATATTATGTTAAAAAAGCAGTACAAGTGTTATAAATTATCAAACATTAAACGNTGTGGGACTGAATGCATGCAATTGAGTTAAACATATTTGTGCTCAACTCATGAGTCGAGTCGAGCACGAGCCACTCTCGACTTGAGCTTAAACTTGATTAATTTTATTGAGTTCAAGCTTTACTCACTCTTAAGTGTATGAGTACGAGATAGCTAACAAGCTGGCTTGTTGTTATAAAAGTGAAAAAATAATACTAATTTAAAGTAATGTTATCCTAAAATGATAAAAAAAATAAACAATTATGAGAGAAATAATAAAAATTCACTCAATATAAAATATAAAATATTATCTTTTAAAATATTTTAATACTAAAGATAAAGTCTTCAATTTTAATATAAATTAAGTAAATTTTATATTAATATTTTTCTAAAATGAGCTGACTCACGAGTAGAGTAGGGGTTAGCAGCTTGAGCTTAGCTTGATAGATGATCAAGCTCAGTTCACGAGCCACTTATCGAGCCAAGCTTTAGCTAACTCATAAGTTGGCTTAACTCACTTACCCAAGCGGAACTCTATAAAATAACAATAGACATTAAAGTTTGGTCATTTTGATTTGATCTTTAAAATTTATAAATACATTTAAGCACAAAGTTGTAAAAATACATTTAATATTTAACTCTACTTTTTATGCTAACAAATTTCTCAATACCACTCCCTTGATTCTCATTTGATATTATTCAACAACCATTCTGATTTATGTGATTTGAAACTATTTTTTCAACTTGACTATGTTACAGTATGGTGGTTATAAGAAAGTTGATATTGAAAAAATATATACATATTTGTAATTCTCGACCATAAATTTTTAAGGAGTTGTTATCTCCACCACAACTTTACAACCACGAAAAGAAATCCACATACCTTAACATTAAGAACACAAGCTGGCACATGTCATTTTGCTTATTTTTTAACAAGTCTTCTTGGTTTAACATAAATATTATGATGTATCCTAATATTTATTTTTTTCTTTTTTATTTGTAGAAATTTGTTATTACTCTAACACTTCAATCCATGCAATATTATAAATGGCTTGATTATAGTTTTGCAAAAATATGACATTTGCAACAACATAAATAATAAATCTTCAATTATGCTTAATACTTAAGTAGCTTCACAGCTAATGCAAAAAAAATGCATGTCTAATCTAAGTTTTCTAAATGCAAACCAATTGTAATTAAAAATATATTTGATTTCTACTGTTATTGAAGGTTCCATCATAATTATTTTTAGTAATTTATGGTATATTTTGATGCATATAAAATTAATTCATACAATATATTTTTGGGAAATTTTCATATGTAGTAGACAATTTTTATGTATTTACAATTATTACGCATGGCATATCCAACACCTAAAATTTGTATTTATATTTATAGCACTTCGTTGTTATGCATAAAAAGGTACATTTTATTGTTAGACAGTGATAATTATTTTTTATATGTGTGATGTTAAATATTTGAGTGATATGTATGTAAATGTCAAAGTTTTGCTGTTAGATATGTAAATATATAAGATTTTGTGACGTGCATGTACATGCCAACATTAATTTGAAATACATTTTTTTTTATGATATGACCTTTTGTTTATTTAATTTTGTGTTGGTAAACCAAATGCAAAAAAAAAAAAAAAACTTGACCATGTCTAATTTTAATTTTCTTGTATTGGTTGACATATACTTGTAATTAAAAAGAGTACTACACGTTTCAAAGAAACATTTTTTATTTTTTTCCTTAGTCGCCATATGTTGGTATTTTTCGACTGTGGGCTTATCTTCTGATAGCCTTCTCGCTCGCCTAGCTAAGCTTGGTTGATTAGTATCCATGGGGTCAGCTCAGTCGGCTGAGCTTAGTCAGTAGGATTCAGACGGTTGATCCTTTTGATCCCTATTAAGGAGTTTTCCGGGTCTAGGTTGGATGGTTGGAGATATTTTGTAAAATTAACTCTTCTGTTGGGACAGCTCTACTGCAGTATAGGTTATCACATCAAGGTGGCTTTCACGCAACAGATGGTTCAGACACTCTATTATCTCGTTTTTGGTCAAATTGTTTGCAATTAGGTCATCAAGTCTTCTTCTTGCTCACCTTTTGTTTCGATCAGTTATGGACAAAGTGGCTTCACTCGTTTGGCTTAATTAGCCCATTTAGTCAAGTGGGTTTCAAATCTCTTTAAAGCAGATCTACTACACACTCTTCCTTTCTTGACGTTAGATCCCTTTGAGATCAATGCACATGCACACTATTAAAGTAAAGTTCTAATGGTCCAANTGTTAGATATGTAAGTATGTACATAGGAATTGTGTGGTGTGTATGTAAATTTTGACATCTTTTAATGTGGGATTGAATGCATGCAATTGAGTTAAACATATTTGTGCTCAACTCATGAGTCGAGTCGAGCACGAGCCGCGCTCGACTTGAGCTTAAGCTTGATTAATTTTATTGAGTTCAAGCTTTACTCACTCTTAAGCGTATGAGTTCGAGATAGCTCACAAGCTAGCTTGTTANTGGCATATTTTAATGTGGGACTGAATGCATGCAATTGAGTTAAACATATTTGTGCTCAACTCATGAGTCGAGCCGAGCACGAGCCACGCTCGACTTGAGCTTAAGCTTGATTAATTTTATTGAGTTCAAGCTTTACTCACTCTTAAGTGTATGAGTACGAGATAGCTCACAAGCTGGCTTGTTGTTATAAAAGAGAAAAAAATAATACTAATTTAAAATAATGTTATACTAAAATGATAAAAAAATAAACGATTATGAGAGAAATAAGAAGAATTTACTCAATATAAAATATAAAATATTATCTTTTAAAATATTTTAATACTAAAGATAAAGCCTTCAATTTTAATATAATTTAAGTAAATTTTATATTAATATTTTTCTAGAATCAGCTGACTCACGAGTAGAGTAGGGGTTAGCAGCTTGAGCTTGGCTTGATGGGTGATCGAGCTTAGTTCACAAGCCACTTATCAAGCCAAGCTCTAGCTAACTCACAAGTTGGCTTAACTAACTTACACTCCTAAGCGGAACTCTATAAAATAATAATAGACATTGAAGTTTGTGTCATTTTGATTTGATTATTAATTAGCTCGATTTGATCTTTAAAATTTATAAATACATTTAAGCACAAATTTGTAAGAAAAACATTTAATATTTAACTTTACTTTTATGCTAACAAATTTCTCAATACCACTCCCTTGATTCTCATTTGATATTATTCAACAACCATTCTGATTTATGTGATTTGAAACTATTTTTTCAACTTGACTATGTTACAGTGTGGTGGTTGTAAGAAAGTTGATACTGAAAAAATATATACATATTTATAATTCTCGACCATAAAATTTTAAGGAGTTGTTATCTCTACCACAACTTTACAACCACGAAAAGAAATCCACATACCTTAACATTAAGAACACGAGCTGACATGTGTCATTCAGCTTAATTTTTTATCAAGTACAATCCATGAGATTATTTTTTTCTTTTTTCTTTTTTTTTGTAGAAATTTGTTATTACTCTAACACTCCACTCCATGCAATATTATAAATAGGGCTGTCAAAATGGCTCGTTGTTCGCGAACAACTCGTGTTCGGCTCGTTAAGAAGCTCATGTTCGGCTCATTCGCTAAGTTAATGAGCCGAACACGAACGAATTCCTGTTTGGATAGTTTTTTCTTCAAATACTACTACTCGATTATATATATATATATATATATATATATACACACACACACACACACACACACACACACACACACACACACACACACACACACACA
>JXCR01146871.1:34153-48291 GCA_002079205.1 Phalaenopsis hybrid cultivar | reverse complement strand
CTAAGTATTTGTTGGATGAGATAATAAACGCGCTCTTGTGCTTCCTGCGACAACTGCAATCTTTCACACAAGCTTCTGATTCTGATTGCACTCAATTTTATAATCTACAAAGCACAAATAAACATCATAACCACAAGCACAGAAATATTACAAAGTATTATTCACTGAAAGAGTAAAATGTCAAAATAGCCTCCTCGCTATTCCCGTGGGGTCATTTTAATCCTTAATCTTTTAATATGGGTTAGAATGATTTCCAGGAAGGACAATTTTAACCCCCAATAAAAGTCTGAGAACTAAATTAACACTTTTATATACTCTGAGATTACAATGACCTCCCGCAGAAAATCAGGAGACCATATTGACTAATTTCTCTTGAAGAAATTTTACCTTACTAAAGAACACATTAATACTTATCTCAGCACACGTCTCCCCACCTCCTGAAGGACTAGGACGAGTTGGACTGTAAAGAGGAGTACTATAGATTCAAAGACGAATCAAATAGAAAATTCGCTAAGTAATTGGAAGCAAAAAAGACGGCAAACCAAAGATTCCAAAAGACTTTCTAACCTTGCAAAAGTAGATTGAAGCGGTGGTAGTTTAGATTTGGGACTGTTGGCAACGAGTGTTCGATCCTTGACAGGAGAAGTAAAGGAAGCGCGCTCTGCTAATACAATCCTATCATATTCGGTGCATTGCTTCTTAGGAGATGGAGCATCACCATTTAGATCTGCATATCAAACATTTCTCTTTTAAATCAAAACTTCGTGGCTTAATCTCAAATTAAATTAGAAAAAAACTCACAGAGAATTTCCCATAGACAGTAGCATTGAAAAATGTAAAAAACGTAGGCAAAATTGCATAGATAGCACTCGAAGCACTGTTATTTACAAATCTAGCACCCTGCTTAATTTATTTTTCAAATTCTCAGTCAAATATCAAAATTTATGATGAAATATCAACTCATAGTTTTCATTTTTATTAATTTTTTTAATGATGGCACACGCAAATGCATCACTTTAGAAGCTAGTTTTGTAAATAGCAATGTTTCAAGTGTTTGTGTATGTAATTATCCCAAAAAATGAAAAGTTAGAAGACTCAAGCATAAAGTTTAGTTGCAGCATAAATAACCAAAGAGAGACTTAAATTTTGCTTTTAAGAGCATAGGTTATCAATAGCAGTTGATATTTAAGAGTTAATAGCAAAATTATTAATAATTAATAATAATAAAATTTGGCATTTACATACACGCCAGCCAATTCATATGTAACAGCTGACAACTAAACTTACTGTCCAAATCCTTCATATCACATAAAAAATACCACTACTTTAACTTCTAAAAGTGAAATACCTTTTCATGCATAGGAAAGGTGAAATATATGTAAAAATCAAAATTTATACGTTTGATATGTAAATACATAGGATTTGGGTAATATTTATGAAAATCTTCCTAATAAAATATGAAACTGAATATGATTCAATATTGAAAAGTTCAACTATCACGATTGGATGGCCCGTGATAATACCTGAAAAGTTTTCGCGCTTGTGAAGAGGGAGAGGCGGCAAACCTCCAACAGGAATGTTATAATTTGCCGCAATTGCATCGAGGGATAACATTGGCTCCGCTAATAGTCCTAACCTGTTTATGTCCGGCGAAAGTGACGGTCTCGCCACGATTAACGAATTGTACATCGACGACCCTTTTTCCCATGCCATGCTTTCGAGAAGTCGTTCTTCCAACGAATTCAAATGTCGTTTCAACTCCCTCGGAAGAGTTTCTTCATGTCTAACGAAGCTTTCAATCACCTTGCTCAAGTCAAAAGCTGTAATGCCCGTCCTCTCAAGGACGGCGGGAAACATCATTGTGACAGTCTTATGAGTAGCTAAAACGAGCTCGGCAGAACAAGCCAGCATGCAACGATGAAACCGCTCATTTGTTAAAAGCGAAGTAAGATTGTTGCCATTTAGTTTTTGTGACTCTGCTCGACACATCGCCTCCAAAACACGATAGTAAAGCTTTAACGCCTCTAATTTTCTCTGCTCGGCCCATATGGTATCCATCAGGCTCGCGCCTTGAAAACTTCCTGGCACGCGTCTCTCTCCAAAAGAGCTAACGGGAAATATTGCGCCTAGAATTAGGTTAGCCCGACGAATGATATCATTGTTCATATCCTTATCACACGAGGAGAGAAACCGGCGAAGTTCGCCATCGGGTTTTGAAGGAAGCGGAGAGATGATGCTCCGGAGCCACTTTGCAGTCGTCATGGCCGTGCTAACCGGCGTGTCGAATACAATCTTAGAGCTACCAGAAAGATTGCCATTGGCAGTTGATGTAGGAGATTGCATAAAACAGGTGGGACTTTTAATAGTCTTTGCAGGCGAAGTTATCATATCTAGTTTACTCTGCATTAACAAAGATGAGTGTGAAATAATGTTAAAAAAACAAAGAATTAAACATCTATATTGAGTAAAGTGTCAAAATAGACCCTTGATTATTTACATAAGATCATTTTAGTTCCAGAGTTTATAAAAGTGTCAAATTAATCCTCAAACTATTTTAATATTGGTTGGAACAATCCTCAAGAAGGATTACTTTCACCCTCACTACAATAGTTTGGGACTGAATTGATATTTTTATAAACTCTGACAAAATCAGGGGATCATTTTGACACTTTTCTCCATCCATATTTACACAATCAGCAAATATACCTTTCTACTTGATATATTAATGGCTCCACCAGATAAGCTTCCAGTTCCAAGTACACTGTCATCATCGCTGCAAAACACCCGCTCGTCCAATTCACCAATACTGTTAATTGCTTCATCATAATCCTTCTCCAAAATGAGAAGAATTGATTGCAACGAATCATCCTCTAAAAGACCCTCAAAGCATATCAAACCATCTAAACAAAAATGAATAAACCAATAAATAAGAAACAATATTTTCATAGGGGTTATTCAGGATCACTTTTGTTTTTAATTTTTTATATTTTATTTTATTTATATTTTGATTTCAAACAAAATATGTTTGACAATTTGATTAAGATAGGAAACTTTTTGAGTGTTTTTAAAAACATGTTAATTTGTTTTTAGTAAAAACAAAATATGTTAAAAAACACGCTAATCAATAAATATGTTTTTTTAAATAAAAGAAAAAATAAACAACAAAATTGATCCCAAACAAGCTCTTGATAAGAGAAACTTGAACCTCTAAAAACCTGAAAAAACCCCAATCAAATGAATATGAACTCGCCTGTATTAAAGAAATCCAAGTTTTGTGTTTTACATTCTGAGGCTGGACGGGGTTTTTTGTTTAAAATGTCCGCAATTAACTTATTTGTTTTCTCCAAAGTTATCTTCAGCTCATCCTCTGATGTATGATAAATGTCACACAGAGAGGCAAGAAGGTCAACACCCTTTTCAGTTTTCTTCCCTGTGAAACCAAAGAGATGTCACTTATTACACGAATTACAAAAGGGAGATTTACATGTATACCCACTCAATACTTAATGTATTTTAATATTTAACATCTAAACTTTAATTTTTTACATAAATACCACATTTGCAATGCATGAAAAGATGTATTTCACCTTTTAGAATATTTGTTCGGTATAAATATAAAAATCTAAAAGGTGTTAGATATGTAAATACAAAAGAATTGGACGGTATGTATGTAAATGTCTCAATAAAAAAATCGCACACACACAGAAGCATAAAATTTCAACAGTCAATTACCAAATAGTCGAAAGTCGGCAACATGAAAGTTCCTAAATTTTATGGGTACATGGAGAATGAGTATGGCCTGTCATAAAATAAATGGTAAACTTTGTAAAAGGCATCCCTAAATGATTTACAATATTACCAGAATGAATAATAAACCAGGAGGAAAAAAATACCAATATTGAAACTAGTCCATTAGTGCAGGTCACCAGATCTCTAAAACGGCTGAATGTATGAACCCGTAGAGCCAAGAATAATAGCCATCCAAAACGGTGATAATCTGATATGTACCCAGTATTATTCAAAATACCAGAAGACTGACTGCTAGAATCGCCTCGCAAGAATAGTTCTTGATATGCTCGTCTGTAGTGCCTGGAGAATAAAGAAATCAAACAAATTAGGAAGAGTTACATGCATGCCACTCAATTCTTATGTATTTACATATCTAACATCAATACCACATCTTTTATATACGTATCACTTTATATATGCCTGAAAAGGTGTATCTCACATTTTAATATTGAAAACGGTGGTGATTTTATGTGATATGTAAGATTTGGGCGGTATAGATGTAAAAAAGTAAAGTTTAGGCGTTAGATATGCAAATCAATAGGAATTGGGTGGAATGTATGTAAATGGCGCAACAAACTATTGCATCCATGCATGTGAATAAGCATCAATATAAAACTCGACAAACAAAGTAATTGTAGGATGCATATTTTTTAGAACTTCTCCACAGAACATGCTTCCATTAGATAAAAGGAAAAAAAAATGATTTAGAAACAAAAGTGATTATATGATATCCAATAAGACAGAAATATCAGATCCATGTAAATATAGGGTTCAGAAATCATGAAGAACACAAATGTATAAGATTTATACACATGTATACACATAAGCACATAAAAGTATAAATATACACATGCATAATTTTATTCAGGCAAAAAAATAATCAAACAATTGTATGATTG
Organism: Phalaenopsis hybrid cultivar; assembly: GCA_002079205.1. Taxonomy (NCBI): domain Eukaryota; kingdom Viridiplantae; phylum Streptophyta; class Magnoliopsida; order Asparagales; family Orchidaceae; genus Phalaenopsis; species Phalaenopsis hybrid cultivar. The sequence continues at coordinate 43,603 of JXCR01146871.1, read as the reverse complement.
AACAATACCTTGTTCATGTTTGGCTAGTTAAACAAACAGCCTCATAAAAACTAATTGAATTTGAGCTGATTATCAATAAATTTCAACACGATTCAACACAATTTTTTAGGAAATTGGCATACATAGCACACAATTCTTATGTATTAATATCTTGAACATAAACTTTCCTATTTACACATATAGCACTCAAATCTTTAATATCACATCAAAAATAGCACTACAACCACTTTCTAAAAGTGAAATAAACCTTTTCATCACAATTACGACTATTACGACTTTAAATATGAAAGTTTAGATGTAGGATATGGAAACACATAAAAAGTGTGTGCAACATATCTAAATTTCCATTTTTTTTTTTCACAAACCACCTCAATAATAAGCCGAGCTTGCACTACTACACCACTGAATAATGACCAATCAAATATTTTCAGCAATTAATATTTTAAAAAGACTTGAGTGGCAAATTTGCATATTATTAAATATAGCAATTTACCTGCTTAAAGCACTTAGATGAACAAAATTCACCTGCAACTCCTTCAACTAATCATATAAAAAACAAGAAATTGTAGTCAAGCAATGACAGAAAAGAACTGTTAATCCATAATGAAAGGTCTAATCTTTGCATACCTCAAGCCTCTTTTCCCAATCTGAACCATATAAACCGCTAAGAATATAACCAGCCTTTAGAGAGAACTGTGGCATCTCCTTAAAAAAGTCAACAATGCTAAAAAGCAATAAATTAGAGTGCAAATCATGCAAAAAAGAAACGGTTGGTTTGTTGTTTAACCAAAATAGCACATGAGAATAACTTACTTCAGCTTAGAGGCCCTCAAAATTTGGCACAAAGAAACTCCATGCCGTCCACTTTCCCTCCTTCCCTTATTTTGACCCAATCTTATAATGCAGTACAGCACAAACGCTGACCAATACCTCTCGACTTCACCAGGCTGAAGTTTTTAAAAACGAAATTTTTTTATTAAACATTTGCCGCCAAGAATTCTAAAATTACAAAAAAAAACCCTAATAAAACTTACAGATCCGCTTCCAATTGTGGATATGTTGGCCATCAAAATCTGTTTAGTTTCTCTGAACAACACCATTGCCTGTCTCGTTGTGCTTTCATCAAGCGCAAGCACACTCTGCCACGCCAAATCAACAGTACAGCAACCAAAAAAGAAAAAAAAAGATTTAAATCTCAGTAAATATAACGCAAACCTTGCACAAATTTCCAAAACGAGCCTCCATGGCATCACCATCATCGAAACTCGAAGAAATCGACGGCTTAACGTCCTCCATTCCCGAACCACACGAACTTGTCCACTCAAGCCAGTTTCCCCATAAACCCTACCCGATCTACCATAACACCTCTCAAAGTCTTCTGAAGCGCAAAGAATTGGAGACGAAGGGTAACCGACAGAATCTCCCGCCAAACCCTAGTATCACCAGCAGGCTCCGTTCGAACCACAGCAGGTACTTCGCCGGAGCCACTGTGAGCTGCAGTTGCNCTCTCAAACTCTTCTGAAGCGCAAAGAATTGGAGACGAAGGGTAACCGACAGAATCTCCCGCCAAACCCTAGCATCACCAGCAGGCTCCGTTCGAACCACAGCAAGGACTTCGCCGGAGCCACTGTGAGCTGCAGTTAGAGGATCGAAAAGGAGCTTCTAGGGTTTTGAAAAATCGTTGAATGAATTTATCTGGATCACAGCCACTCGCTATTTTTCTTGCCCGTATTTTATACTCCCGAGGAAGCGCTCCATTTTTACGCGGGAAAAGCACAAGCCATGGCATGGCAATATGGCATCGTATGCTTCACGTAACCTTCCATGCATACATCCATGATCCATCATTCACTGACGATAGGGCCGAACTTTACTTTTAAAGCACGGGCCCATATATTCTGTTCGGCCTTAAATTTACATAAGTGGGCCTCAAATTCAGCAAATAATTTTACTTTAGATGATGATGTCTGTTAAATTAAAAAAAATTATAACAAACTGAAAAAATAATTATATACCAATAAATAAATATGATATTAACACTCTCCGGGGAGTACAATTATTGGCTGCGCAACATAACTCATAGAGTGTAATCTTTGACGTCACATAAAAGTGTTTTATATGATTATAATATCATAATTGTAAATAATATATTTGAAAAAAAATTGCTTTGTTATTTACAAATTATCTTTATTTTTTTCATCCATCTCCCAAATTCTCAATTAATATCAAAATTTACGAAAAATTTCCAATCTATGTAAATTTATTTTTACAAAATTCTATGTAAATGCATTAGTTTAAAATACAAGCTTAATAAATTATATATAAAATTTAATTGAAACATTGAAATAAATCTAATTCAAGAAAATAAATCACGAGGATGCCACGCAAGGAACACAATCAAGATCTGTTCTCATTTGTAAATAAATTAGGGGAGATTTATAATACTGCCAAATTATTAAATATTTACAAATCTAATACATGCAATTTAATTTTTCCATTTATAGCTCTTCACACATGAAAATACATTTTTCAACTTTGAACGCAAAACAATGGTATTTTTTGTGAAATGAAAATATTCTATGTTATTAACATAGAGTAAAATTAGTTGTTATATATATAATTTTATTGGTTGGATCGTATGCATGTAAATGGCCCATAAATTAAACTGGGAATTAGAATTTATGCGAAATATAATTCTCTAAATGAAAAATTAGTAGAAAATTTCAAAATAGTAATTTTCCAAGCGAGGCTATTTACATGAATATCACACAATTTTNTCACTGACGATAGGGCCGAACTTTACTTTTAAAGCACGGGCCCATATATTCTGTTCGGCCTTAAATTTACATAAGTGGGCCTCAAATTCAGCAAATAATTTTACTTTAGATGATGATGTCTGTTAAATTAAAAAAATTTATAACAAACTGAAAAAATAATGATATACCAAAAAATATATANTCACTGACGATAGGGCCGAACTTTACTTTTAAAGCACGGGCCCATATATTCTGTTCGGCCTTAAATTTACATTAGTGGGCCTCAAATTCAGCGAATAATTTTTCTTCAGATGATGATGTCTGTTAAATTAAAAAAATTTATAACAAACTGAAAAAATAATTATATACCAAAAAATATATTGATATTAACACTCTCCGGGGAGTACAATTATTGGCTGCGCACATAACTCATAGAGTGTAATCTTTGACGTCACTTAAAAATGTTTTATATGATTATAATATCATAATTGTAAATAATACATTTGAAAAAAATTGCTTTGTTATTTACAAATTATCTCNATATTAACACTCTCCGGGGAGTACAATTATTGGCTGCGCACATAACTCATAGAGTGTAATCTTTGACGTCACATAAAAATGTTTTATATGATTATAATATCATAATTGTAAATAATATATTTGAAAAAAAAATTGTTTTGTTATTTACAAATTATCATTATTTTTTTCATCCATCTCTCAAATTCTCAATTAATATCAAAATTTACGAAAAAATTCCAATCTATGTAATTTTATTTTTAGAAAATTCTATGTAAATTCATCAGTTTAAAATACAAGCTTAATAAATAATAATATTTTGATATATATATATATATATCACTTGTTTTTTATTATAAAATTTAATTGAAACATTGAAATAAATCTAATTTAAGAAAATAAATGACGAGGATGCCACGCAAGGAACACAATCACGATCTGTTCCTCATTTGTAAATAAACTAGGGGAGATTTATAATACCACCAAATTATTAAATATTTACAAATCTAATACATGCAATTTAATTTTTGTATTTATAGCTCTTCACACATGAAAATACATTTTTCAACTTTGAACGTAAAACAATGGTATTTTTTGTGAAATGAAAATATTCTATGTCATTAACATAGAGTAAAATTAGTTGTTATATTTATAATTTTATTGGTTGGATCGTATGCATGTAAATGCCCCATAAATTAAACCGGGAATTAGAATTTATGCGAAATATAATTCTCTAAATGAAAAATTAGTAGAAAATATCAAAATAGTAATTTTCCAAGCGAGGCTATTTACATGAATATCACACAATTTTATGCGTTTACATATTAATACACTATATTTACATAAATAACACTCAAATTTATAATATTACAATAGAAATATTATTATTATCATGATTTTTAAAAAATAAATAAATACGTTATGAAATAAATATAAATATTAAACTTCTAAAAAATAGTTAGACTAGAAACCCGTGACCTGCACATTACCCAAGAACGAGACCTACAAGGAACAATTCCGTCACTGTTCATCCTAAAAATTGGCAGTAACACTTCTATATTTATCTGAAAATAAATAAATATTGACGGAAGTATCTGATACTTTTATACAAGGCTTTTAGGGAAAAATATTACACCGGAACTCCTAACCTAGAGCTACGTTCAAAGTCCACTGATATGCAAATACGTGGAGAAGACAGAAAAATAAAAAAAAATATTCTTATCGTGTTATTTAGCATTATTCAGATGTTATTGTGTTTTGAAAATCTCCCCAGTGTTACAATAACACAATAACACATAAATATCACCACAATAACATCTGAATAACGTAGAATAACACAGGAGGAATATTCTTTTGTATTACCAGATTGGATCACAGGAAAACATGAGCGTTTCCTTGAAGTCACGTGTATGTATATCAATGGACTCCGAACGTGATTCTACATTAAGAGTCTTGATGAAATATTTTTCCGGCCTTAGATGCTTGCTACTTAATTCTTATGTATTTAAATATCCAACACGTTAATTTTTCTTTTTTGTTTACATTTAAATCACCCAAATCTTTACTATGACACACAAAATATCATTACATTAACTTTACAAAAAGAAAAAAAAATGACCTTTTTCATTCATAAATAAGATGACAAAAATAAAATAAAATTTAAAAGTTAGATATACAAATGCATAAAAATTGCGGTATATATATTAATCCTACTTTTTAAATATTTAGAAATTTAAAAACTAAATTTACTTGGAATAACATTCTTGAATATATGCTAGCATTTAAGTGGTAAATAATAAAATATTAAAATTTAAAGATTACATATACATATATAAAATAATGCCGAGCACAAAAACACTTGAGCAAGGCTACATAAGACGTACGCAACGCTGCGTACGTCAGGGGTTATTCAGGGGTTACAGGGGTTATATCCGGGTTATACCCCCCTATAACCTCCGTGTAACTTATTTGTACTCATGAAACTACAGAAGCGCGAAACCCATTTGTAGATTACAGGTAGTTTACAAAGAGGTTACATGAGGGTTACAGAGGGGTATAACCCCGATATAACCCCCTCTATACTCCCTGAATAACCCCTAGACGTATGCAGCACTGCGTAGGTTAGAAGTGACAAAACTATCAAAATTAAAAAATTAAAAAAAATTATGGTATGTATGTAAATGCCCCTTTTTCCACCCTAGAATAACAATTAAAAGATTAATAAAAGCATAAATTTAAAAATATTTAAAATAAATGAAAAATAAAAAATAAGATAAATAAAAGCAAGATTTAAAAAATAACATTTAGAGCACCAGTAAATACTAATGAGAAAGGAAATAAAATAATAATGAAAGTTATAGGGGGCAAAAATGAATATAAAACTCAGTCTAACCTTTTCAAAATGGTCCTTCAACAAAATATAATTGATAAGAAGCAGGTGGCATGTCTAAGAACATGAAGAAATTTATTTAGTTTAAGATATAGGTCCTCTCCAGATATATAAAAGCTCAGATTGCAGACCTTAAGGGACCTGTAATGGGTATAAAGTAAATTATCAGAAAGAAAAAAAAATAGAAAAATGGAATTAAATTAAATTATATTATTATAATAAAAAAACATGCACCGCTATTCGCCAAAGCAAAGGTCAGTTGGGAAGCCAATCTGTATGGAGTTCAACTAAGGTTGTAAAATTTGAAAAAAAAGAGCATTAACATACATACCACCCAATTCCTATGTATTTACATATCTAACACCTAAACTAAGCTTTTTTACATCTATAACACCCAGCATCACATCAAAAATACTACTATTAGGGTTGTAAAGCCGAGCTTGAGCGAGCTAAGGCTTGGCTGGTGTTCGGCTCTTTGGAAATTGACTCATGTTCTAAATTTCTCGTGAAGAGTGTGTTGGTGTTAAAATAAAAAATAAAAAATAAGCTGAGCATGATCGAGCAAATGGTTGTTCCTTTTCTGTTTGTTTATAATTCGATCTTAACAAATATGTTCCTATTCGGCTTGCTTACTTAACGAACGGTTCAAACACTATTCGTTCGCGAAAAACAATCTTTTTTGACGGCCCAATAGGTAAGTTGGCATGTATGTCAGGATTGAAGTCTAGGTTTTAGATATCTGAATACATAAGAATTGAGTGGTATCAACGTAAATCTTCCAAAAAAAAAAAAGAGCATTTACATACATAACACCAAATTCCTATGTATTAACATATCTAACACCTAAACCTTGTTTTATACATTTATACCACCGAAAATCATTCATATCACACCATTTTAAGTTATACAAATTGAAATACATTTTCTCATGCATGGGTAAAGTGATATGTATGTAAAAATTGAAGTTTAGGTTTTATGAGTGGCATGCATGTAAATCTTCCTTATTGTAATTCACTCAGATGCAAGAAGCAACTGAATAAAGAAAAACAAAACACAATACAAGGTAAAAGTCGGCCAATTAATATAAAGTTCATACTCTGTCTCAAATTTGCAAGAGCAACTGCAATTTTGGCACCGACATCAGCATTGTTCTTCACCAGAGCAATATCTTCAGTTTTCTTAAGAAGAACAGAAAGCAAATGTAAACAAAACAAAAAAAAAATGAAAAGCAGAATTTATAATTACAATTTGGGGCATTTACATACATAACATTCAATTCACAAGTATTTACTTATCTAGCACCTAAACTTTGCCTTTTACATTTATACCACCCTAAATTTTCATATCACATCAAAAAGTACCACCATTTTAACTTTTAAAACGGGAGAACACCTTTTCTTGAATAGGTAAGGTGGCATGTATGTAAAAATGGAAGCTTAGGTGTTAGATATGTAAATACATAGGAATTGAGTGGTACATATGTAAATCTTCCTTAAATTTTCTAAAAATGTGCTTCTGTTTCATAATCCTTAACCAGAAAAAAAGGATACTGGCAGCTAATGACGCTCCACCTGTTAACTCATTCACTCTACAAAGTAAGAATGGAGTAGCAGCATTCCCTGTTACCCTGTTTTCACTGCAGTCAAATGGTTCAAGTCCGTTGTGATTCACCAGAAATATTGCAACATATATTTATATTAATCACTTGATTATCTAGCCTAAATTTTTGTTAATTTAGTATGCAACTTGTAGCCTAAAATAAAAAATTAGAAATTTACATACGCAGCACACAATTCTTAAGTATTACATATCTTACACCTAAACCTTAAATTTAAGCATGAAAAGATGTATTTCTTTTTAAAAAGTGGTGATAGTGCTATTATTTATGTGATATTAAAGATGAGATTGATTTGTGTGTAAATATAAAAGTTTAGGCATGAGATGTGTAAATAAATGAGAATTGTGTGCTATTTGTAAATGACCTGGTATAAATAAATTAAGTTTTTCAGCTGTTATTCATAATTTGCTGTTTGACGTTACATGAAAAAGATAAATCTCATAACTAGAGGTGTAAACAAGTCCAGTAGAGTCGAGTTTTGGTCGAGCCAAACTTGTCTATCTATTGGTTAGCTCAAACTCAAGCTCATTTATTAAGCTCGAGCAGGAGCTCAACTAAGTAAAAAAGAGTTGGCTCAAGCTTAGCTTGAAANTATCTATTGGTTAGCTCAAACTCAAGCTCATTTATTAAGCTCGAGCAGGAGCTCAACTAAGTAAAAAAGAGTCGGCTCAAGCTTAGCTTGAAAACTCGAGAGTGATAGGAATGAGAAAACATTCCGCATAAATTATTGCAGAAATAATAGACTTTATTCCCCTGGTATCAAAACAAAACAATACAATATGGAATACATAAAACAACCATAATTCAATANAACATTCCGCATAAATTATTGCAGAAATAATAGACTTTATTCCCCTGGTATCAAAACAAAACAATACAATATAGAATACATAAAAAGATAAACAACCATAATTCAATCNATAGGGGGCAAAAATGAATATAAAACTCAGTCTAACCTTTTCAAAATGGTCCTTCAACAAAATATAATTGATAAGAAGCAGGTGGCATGTCTAAGAACATGAAGAAATTTATTTAGTTAAGATATAGGTCCTCTCCAGATATATAAAGCTCAGATTGCAGACCTTAAGGGACCTGTAATGGGTATAAAGTAAATTATCAGAAAGAAAAAAAAATAGAAAAATGGAATTAAATTAAATTATATTATTATAATAAAAAAACATGCACCGCTATTCGCCAAAGCAAAGGTCAGTTGGGAAGCCAATCTGTATGGAGTTCAACTAAGGTTGTAAAATTTGAAAAAAAAGAGCATTAACATACATACCACCCAATTCCTATGTATTTACATATCTAACACCTAAACTAAGCTTTTTTACATCTATAACACCCAGCATCACATCAAAAATACTACTATTAGGGTTGTAAAGCCGAGCTTGAGCGAGCTAAGGCTTGGCTGGTGTTCGGCTCTTTGGAAATTGACTCATGTTCTAAATTTCTCGTGAAGAGTGTGTTGGTGTTAAAATAAAAAATAAAAAATAAGCTGAGCATGATCGAGCAAATGGTTGTTCCTTTTCTGTTTGTTTATAATTCGATCTTAACAAATATGTTCCTATTCGGCTTGCTTACTTAACGAACGGTTCAAACACTATTCGTTCGCGAAAAACAATCTTTTTTGACGGCCCAATAGGTAAGTTGGCATGTATGTCAGGATTGAAGTCTAGGTTTTAGATATCTGAATACATAAGAATTGAGTGGTATCAACGTAAATCTTCCAAAAAAAAAAAAGAGCATTTACATACATAACACCAAATTCCTATGTATTAACATATCTAACACCTAAACCTTGTTTTATACATTTATACCACCGAAAATCATTCATATCACACCATTTTAAGTTATACAAATTGAAATACATTTTCTCATGCATGGGTAAAGTGATATGTATGTAAAAATTGAAGTTTAGGTTTTATGAGTGGCATGCATGTAAATCTTCCTTATTGTAATTCACTCAGATGCAAGAAGCAACTGAATAAAGAAAAACAAAACACAATACAAGGTAAAAGTCGGCCAATTAATATAAAGTTCATACTCTGTCTCAAATTTGCAAGAGCAACTGCAATTTTGGCACCGACATCAGCATTGTTCTTCACCAGAGCAATATCTTCAGTTTTCTTAAGAAGAACAGAAAGCAAATGTAAACAAAACAAAAAAAA
>JXCR01146871.1:3807-31740 GCA_002079205.1 Phalaenopsis hybrid cultivar | reverse complement strand
GTGTCTAAAATGCACCCCTGCAGAAAGTTAGGACCATTTTGACGCATTTCTCAAAAATTAAATTAAAGCAGGTGCTAACTTATAAGCCGCGCACATTCCTCAGGACTATCTACCCGACACGGAACCTGCAATCAGCATAATCATGGTTAAGTTCAAACCGCATTTAAACTATTTAGATAACTGTTTATAATTTTTCTGCGCATAGCTCAATCGGAATGAAGGGCATCTTAGAGGACAAATGTAACAATAATTAGGAATTAACATTAAGGGCTGGTGAGCAATTCTAAATACAAGCAGTATAACATTTTAAATCCAAGCTGCATCTGCTTTAGTTGAATGCATAGTTTAATTTCAGAATAAGGGGCATTGACATACAAACCACCCACTTCCTATGTATTTAGATTCACCTAAATTTTACTTTTTACATTTATACCACGTAAATTTTTCATATCACATAAAAAATACCACCATTTTAACGTTTAAAAAGTGATATACACCGTTTCATATATAGGCAAGGTGGCATGAATGTAAAAATTAGATGTGTAAATGCATAGGAATTGAGTGGTATGTCTTCCTAAACAATAATAGAACAAAAGGATGAAAGTTCAGTAATTTTTTGGATGAAAATTCTCATTAGATGAATAAAGATGGCACTGATCAAAGTTATGAAAAGTAATAGCTCATGGAGAAAGCATTATCTGGGGACTGAATTTCACCTTAACCTGTAATATGCTATCATGATATTGCAGAATTATCTTGTCTGCAAATGTGTTTGAGATCATTTCTATTTTTAATTTTTTGCTTCTGTTTTAGTTTTTGCTTTAAAAAACATATTTGTTTAGTTTATTTTTTATATAGTGTCAGTCTTTTAAGTAAAGCAGCTTGTTTTTAAAATACTCAAAAGTAAATTTTAAATTTTTTTTGTGTTTATAAAAACAAAGTTGTTTCATTCTAATATATCAAACATATTTTATTTCAAATCAAAACATAAACAAAATAAAATAAATACAAAATACAGAATATAAAAAATAATAAAAAAAAAAGTGATCTCAAACTGCCCATTAATGAAATGACAATTGCAACATGTGAGCTGCTCAAACTATATAGCTCCAAAAGATTATCCATAATCAAAATATTAAAGATTTAGAACAATACAAGGCAAAAAAACACCTTATCATCTTAACCGTATCACAACAATTTAGAATTAAAATACAAAATGCCAATAATGCACCACAATAGAGTCAATAGTCATCATCATCTTAACAACATCACAACATTCAGGTAAATTTTAAATTCCTTTTCAAAATATGAACTTACAAAATTTGAAGGCAAGCCATGTTTTACTGACAGACAGGTATTAATCAAAATTTCTCTCACATGATCAAGAGAGATAATTAATCATAAAATTTTATGTTTATGAGAAACCTCAAAAAAGATTATAAGAGGAGCAAATCCCTGGGCAGTGTCTAACCTTCCTTTTAAAAAACTGATCTAATGATGTTAGATTTGGAATAATATTCTTCATAGCACTTTGGTATTAATCTCATCCGAATGCCAAGCACATTCTGGTCCTTGCTTGTAAATATAAATTTTAAATACCTACTGAAATTATTAATTATGNTGTTTCATTCTAATATATCAAACATATTTTATTTCAAATCAAAACATAAACAAAATAAAATAAATACAAAATACAGAATATAAAAAATAATAAAAAAAAAAGTGATCTCAAACTGCCCATTAATGAAATGACAATTGCAACATGTGAGCTGCTCAAACTATATAGCTCCAAAAGATTATCCATAATCAAAATATTAAAGATTTAGAACAATACAAGGCAAAAAAACACCTTATCATCTTAACCGTATCACAACAATTTAGAATTAAAATNCTTCAATCCAACTAATAACATCCCCATCTATATCACCATCAATTTGAATAGAGACATCTAAAACGTTTACACTTTTTAATGACTTGATCACCCATAGTTACAACTCTACCACTAGAGGAACTACTACTAAAATAATATTCCATGTATTCAGTTTTAGATCTATTCAAACAAAGGTCTTTAGAATCCAATGTCGACCTACACAACAATAACTAACAAATGACTAAATTACCACTTTAGTCTTCCGCCAAACATAAGTTTTCAAATTATATGGCGGACATCACCATAGGAGTCGATCTAACATTACTCCTCCCAAAAAAAAAAAATTTCTCAAGGTCAAAGAAAGGAAACTGATGTTGGATCAAATCGTATAGCTCCCACGTGGCGCCATGATATGACAATCATTTCCATTTAATCAGCCACTTCTTCCCCACGTGTTGATTCTTAGTGTACCTCTTTTAACTTAAGTTTCTCTAAGAGAGCTTATCATCTCCCACAAAGTGCCCGATGCATAAAACATAATTTATTGGTGTGACAATATTCTTGCTTTGCATAATTTTTCTCAATATTCAATCAATTGCAGCACCCTCAGTGACTTCCACTGAACGGATCTCAAATGATGCGTTGTCTTAGACGACATCAACAACTGCATTAGATGTTGGACTTGCCCATAGATGCTGAAGCATGTCCCTTGCTTGATATGTTTCATNACATCAACAACTGCATTAGATGTTGGACTTGCCCATAGATGCTGAAGCATGTCCCTTGCTTGATATGTTTCAAATTCAACATTTGTGTAATTCGTAGTTCCATACAAATGAGGTCTCCCGATGCTCGAAGTGAGACATAAGAGTTCTTTCTGNCATATTCAACATTTGCGTAATTTGTAGTTCCATACAAATGAGGTCTCCCGATGCTCGAAGTGAGACATAAGAGTACTTTCTATATAATACCGGAAAACATGCTTCACACTGTCAACCTAATCTTAAGGCAGCGAAGTTGTTCTGATGCTGCAAGAATCTTTTTTATTGTTGCAGCTCACATCCACTTCGGACCTCAATTCTGTGGCGGGCAGCGATGAGTTTGCGTAAAACTCCAAGATCTTTTCCTTTTCATCATTTCTTTCAGGGCCCTGAATCTCCCACTACAGACGAAAACCGCCCCTCAATAGTCGAGAAACGTTCATTTATTCTAGATCTGATATGATTCACCTCTCCTTCTAATTTCTCTTTCAAGATATCTACCTTCTTGGTCGTCATTACTTCATGAAGATTTTCAATCATAAAGGTTAAACTCGTGTGCACCGCGATCTCGTCATTGACTTCCCCTAGGTCGAGACACGACTATAGTAAGACATTTTGTCACGAAAGCAAAACTCTGTATGTTGTGATCCCATCGTTGGCTTCCCAACTAGCTCAAATGACAACTGTATCGCAAGGTTCGGTCACAAAGGCGGAACCCTATACGCCGCAATCCCATTGTTGGCTTCCCAACTAGCTCGAATCGCGACTATATCAACATTACTCTCAGAATGTTGTTCTGATACCAATTTGATAGAAATGAGGCAAACTTCCGCTGAAATTAAGGCAAAAATAATACATTATATTTCATCAGTGTGAAAACAAAACAATAAAATCCCAAAAACATGAAAAGATAAACACCTAATATTCGAGAGGTAGANTCAACATTACTCTCAGAATGTTGTTCTGATACCAATTTGATAGAAATGAGGCAAACTTCCGCTGAAATTAGGACAAAAATAATACATTATATTTCATCAGTGTGAAAACAAAACAATAAAATCCCAAAATCATGAAAAGATAAACATCTAATATTCGAGAGGTAGGCGATCTCTCATAAACCCTAACACTAAGATTCAAAACAACAATCAAACATAACCCGACCTTAAACATATTAAGCCTAATTTATACCCCACAATAATAGCTAAAATATGACTAAATTTTCCTTTTAGTCTTGTGTCTAACATAAGTTTTTAAATTATTTAGTGGACGGCTCCATAGGCACTGGCCTAATGAAAAAATAGACTGACTTGTTGAACTCAATTTCATTTGTGGATATGAAAATTCTTTAAAGTTCACAGTAGACAAAGCTAAAATTAGATCATAGATATTAATCAATTTTCTCATTGATTCTTGAGTCAAGTCTGACTAAGCTTGAGCTCTTATAATATACAAGCTGGAATCTGAGCTCAAGCTCGAACTTTTCACTTGGTAAGCTCAAGTCGAGATCTCATTAATGAGCCAATTTCAAGCCTGCAGACTCACTTGCAACCCTACTCAAAATATTATGAAGGCACAAAGCAATCCAAGGCAACGACATGAATGTGCGGAGAAAAAAATCCTGTACGGAAGTGCAAATAGGAAGATGTGAAAGAGGAAATGGGTAAAACAGAGCACGAGCCATGGCTTGGAAACAAATTTAGATTTACTTTGCTTCTTTTAGGGCTCTTTGTATTGCAGATTCAATTTCATGTCCATAGNTTTCAACTTTATAACAATGTATTGAAATGATATTTATAGCATGTTGAAATTCAGAATAATGCGGAATAAAGCGAAATCATTTTATTGATATGAATAGAGGGTATAAATTCTCTTACATGAATCCTTGAATAGGAAAGACAATAAAAAGAAAAAAACATTAAAAGGAAAGATAAAACATCTAATAACTCCAATAATCAATTCACNTGAATAGAGGGTATAAATTCTCTTACATGAATCCTTGAATAGGAAAGACAATAAAAAGAAAAAAACATTAAAGGGAAAGATAAAGCATCTAATAACTCCAATAATCAATTCATATTAATTACTTGGAGATAAAGGAAATAACATAAAAAAAGAAAGCCTAAAATAGAAAAGAAAATAACTCCTAACCCAAGGAACTAAATATAAATAGAAAAGGAAATAACTATTGACCTAAGAAAATAATTTATTCCTCGTAACTTCTCACAGGAATAAATTATTTCATTATATAACTTCTAACACTCCCCCTCAAATTGAAACATGGTTGAAATCATGTTCAACTTAGGTTTGAAAACATCAAACAATGGGCAAGTAGAACTTGAAGTCTTTGTCCCGTATTGCGGTTGTCTTTGACTACATTTCCTACAGTATTTGTAGGTAGGTGGAAGACTCCTATAGATAATGTTGCATGTGAGTTTGTAGAGATATAAACAACAGTGGTTACAGTTCCTGCAGTGTCTGTAAGTGGACGGAAAGCTCCTACAAGTTGTGTTGAAGGGGAGTTTGCAGGGAAGCACATAACTGTGATTGTATTTAACTGCAGTTCCTACAGTGTTTGTAGATAAATGAAAGCTCCAGCAGGTAATGTTGCAGGCAAGTTTGAAGGGAAGTAGACAAGCAATAGGAAAAAGCTACAGGGTATAAGCTATAGAAAAAAAAACTCAAGAGACGGGCCTCGCTGCAGAAAAAGGATCCAGAGGGAGGTGTGCTGTTGGAAGAAATCAGGCGGAGAGTCCATTGCAGTGAAAGCTCCAGAGAAGGGCTTGATACATGAAAAAGCTCCAAAGTAGGACCCGCTATAGGGAAAACTCTGGAGGAGGATCTGCTGTTGGGAAAGCTCCAGAGGAGGGTTTGCGGCAAAAAAATTCTGGGGGGTCTGACACAAGAAAAAGTTCCAAAGAAGAGCTTGACGCAAGAAAAAATTCCAGAGGATAGCTTGATGCTGAGAAAGGCTTCGAAAGAGGGTCTGTTACATGAAGAATTCTAGTGGACCTGCTACAGGAAAAACTACGGAGGAGGGTGCTGCAGAAAATTTATGGAGGAGGGTCTATTGCAGAAAAGATTCACGAGGAGAGCCTACTGCAAAACAAATTCTGGAGGGCCTGATAACCCAAATAAATTTCGGAAGAGAGTCTGATATAAAAAAAAACTCCGGAAGAGGGTCTGCTGCAAGAAGAATTTCGAAGTAGCACAAAAGTCTGGAAGTCAGCCGACGATCCGAAATTGGAGAAGTAAGAGGCTGAGAACCCTAGTCGTCGCGAAAAAAAAACTTCTTTTTTCCAGGTCTCATCACCCCGCTATACGACAGAAAGATCGGCGTGTNAATAGAAAAGAAAATAACTCCTAATCCAAGGAACTAAATATAAAATAGAAAAGGAAATAACTATTGACCTAAAAAAATAATTTATTCCTCATATCTTCTCACAGGAATAAAGTATTTCATTATATAACTTCTAACATTCCCCCTCAAATTAAAACATGATCGAAATCATGTTCAACTTAGGTTTGAAAACATCAAACAATGGGCAAGTAGAGCTTGAAGTCTTTGCCCCGTATTGCGGTTGTCTTTGACTACATTTCCTACAGTATGTGTAGGTAGGTGGAAGACTCCTATAGATAATGTTGCATGTGAGTTTGTAGAGATATAAACAACAGTGGTTACAGTTCCTGCAGTGTCTGTAAGTGGACGGAAAGCTCCTACAAGTTGTGTTGAAGGGGAGTTTGCAGGGAAGTACATAACTGTGATTGTCTTTAACTGCAGTTCCTACAGTATCTGTAGATAGATGAAAGCTCTAGCAGGTAATGTTGCAGGCAAGTTTGCAGGGAAGTAGACAAGCAATAGGAAAAAGCTATAAGGTATAAGCTATAGAAAAAAAAACTAAAGAGGCGGGCCTCACTGCAGAAAAAGGATCCAGAGGGAGGTGTGCTGTTGGAAGAAATTAGGCGGAGAGTCCATTGCAGTGAAAGCTCCAGAGAAGGGCTTGATACATGAAAAAGCTCCAAAGTAGGACCCGTTGTAGGGAAAGCTCTGGAGGAGGATCTAATGTTGGGAAAGCTCCAGAGGAGGGTTTGCGGCAAAAAAATTCTAGGGGGTCTGACACAAGAAAAAGTTCCAAAGAAGAGCTTGACGCAAGAAAAAATTCCAGAGGATGGCTTGATGCTGAGAAAGGCTTCGAAAGAGGGCCTGTTACATGAAGAATTCTAGTGGACCTGCTACAGGAAAAACTACAGAGGAGGGTGCTGCAGAAAATTTATGGAGGGTCTATTGCAGAAAAGATTCACGAGGAGAGCCTACTGCAAAACAAATTCTGGAGGGCCTGATAACCCGAATAAATTTCGGAAGAGAGTCTGATATAAAAAAAACTCCTGAAGAGGGTCTGCTGCAAGAAGAATTCCGAAGTAGCAGAAAAGTCTGGAAGTCAGCCGACGATCCGAATTGGAGGAGAAGAGGCTGAGAACCCTAGTCTTCGCGAAAAAAAAACTTCTTTTTTCCAGGTCTCATCACCCCGCTATACGATAGAAAGATCGGCATGTTATTTTTGAAAAAATGATTTAAATTTAATTTAATATAAATATATGTAATTTGATTTGGGAAATAGTATTTTAATTTTGGAAAATATGAGACCAAACAGATCTTATATATTTCATAGTTTAGATAATCAGACATCCCCTTCAAGTAGCATGTTCGTCCCAAAAGATAAACCTGTTACCTGACGAAGGGGGCTCGATTATATAAACTACGGAATTTATGACATTCATTTGGCCTATGAAATATTTTTTGAATGATCAACAAATTTCCTTACCTAATACAAAAAATTAGATACGATTTATATTACCTGGGTTCTAAAGTTTCATATAAATGTAAACCTCGATAATTAATTACATCTTAAATGACATAAGTCACTCAAGAAAATTCTTGATTAAGATAATCAGTTCTGTTTTCAAGATTTCAAAGTTCAGGTGTTCAAGGTTGGACATGAAAAAAAACAAAAAGAAGTCGCTTAAAATAAGAACAGTTATTTCTAAAAGTCAAAGAAAAGAAATGTAAGTGATGTCACAGACTCGAGAAAAACTCCGGTGACTTCCCAACTATCCTATTATTCGGCTTTATATTTTTGGAGTGATGTTTATTTAATGTTTAATTCTGTCAATTTTATTATTTAGGGTTTACACTCGCATGACATCCGATCGTGCAAATAGCCTAAGAAAATAAGAGGATTTACACCGTACCGCACGACAACATCGGAATCTTAAAAGTGTTAGGACCTATATTGCACAATAGGGTTGTACAAAAAACTAAAAGACAAGTTGAGGATTTATATCGCGCTAGGCAGACCGTCTCGAAATCCTATGGCTTGTTATTTAAACTAAGAAAGAGTTTAGTTGATGTAGATCTGTCTTGCTGTTGTAGAATGACGACCACCTTCGCTTGTTGCTTACTTCATGCTTCTCGTTGTGCTACTCACAAAGTTTGCTCTGAGCTCCATGTCGTAACAGCTTCGAGTTCCAGTTTTAAGGAGTACATGCAATGGTTCCGACAGTGGCTTGTCGCGGTGTACCTCGTTGTGCTACCCACGAAGTTTGCTCCAAGCTCCATGCCGTAACAGCTTCGAGTTCCTGGTTTAAGGAGTACGTGCAATGGTTCAGTCAGTGGTTTGTCGCGGTGTACCTCCTCACCGGGTGTCCTACTATTCTCTACCATAGGGGTTTTGCAAAGTTTTAAAGTAAATAATGCAGTTAAGAGAACAAAAAATTGTAGGAAACTTAAACAAATTGTTAGAAAATCCAGTATAAGAAAATCTAAACAAATCAGAAAAAAAACATGAACGAGTAAAACAAAACACGATGTCACGTATAAAGGACCATAAGTATGTGATTTATATGTGACATTAGGAATGTCTCCAATTGCTATGAGGATTTAAGTGTAATGTTCAAGCTCGAATCCCCGAACATTGGGTTTCACTATAGGATAAATCATGGCGAGAATTTCACTACTTGATTTAATTAAGGAAGTTATGAACAACATCTTAGTGTATNTTTCAACTTTATAACAATGTATTGAAATGATATTTATAGCATGTTGAAATTCAGAATAATGCGGAATAAAGCAAAAATCATTTTATTGATATGAATAGAGGTTATAAATTCTCTGACATGAATCGAATATGAAAGACAATAAAAAGAAAAAAAAACATTAAAAGAAAAGCTATAACATCTAATAACTCCAATAATCAATTCATATTAATTATTTGGAGATAAAGTAAATAACATAAAAAAAGAAAGCCTAAAATAGAAAAGAAAATAACTCCTAATCCAAGGAACTAAATATAAAATAGAAAAGGAAATAACTATTGACCTAAGGAAATAATTTATTCCTCATAACTTCTCACAGGAATAAATTATTTCATAATATAACTTCTAGCACTCCCCCTCGAGTTGAAACACAGGAATAAATTATTTCATAATATAACTTCTAGCACTCCCCCTCGAGTTGAAACATAGTTGAAATCATGTTCAACTTAAGTTTGAAAACATCAAACAATGGGCAAGTAAAACTTGAAGTATTCGTCCCGTATTATGGTTGTCTTAGACTACAGTTCCTACAGTATTTGTAGATAGGTGGAAGACTCCTATAGGTAATGTTGCATGTGAGTTTGTAGAGATATAAACAACAGAGGTTGTAGTTCCTGCAGTGTCTGTAAGTGGACGGAAAGCTCCTACAAATTGTGTTGAAGGGGAGTTTGCAGGGAAGTACACAACTGTGATTGTCTTTAACTGCAGTTCCTACAGTGTTTGTAGATAGATGAAAGCTCTAACAGGTAATGTTGCAGGCAAGTTTGCAGGGAAGTAGACAAGCAATAGGAAAAAGCTACAGGGTATAACCTACAGAAAAAAAACTCAAGAGGCGGGCCTCGCTGCAGAAAAAGGATCCAGAGGGAGGCGTGTTGTTGGAAGAATTCAGGCGGAGAGTTTATTGCAGTGAAAGCTCCAGAGAAGGGTCTGATACATGAAAAAGGTCCAAAGTAGGACCCGCTGTAGGGAAAGCTCTGGAGGAGGATCTGCTGTTGGGAAAGCTCCAGAGGAGGGTTTGCGGCAAAAAAATTCTGGAGGGTCTGACACAAGAAAAAGTTCCAAAGAAGAGCTTGACGCAGGAAAAAATTCCAGAGGATGGCTCGATGCTGAGAAAGGTTTCGAAAGAGAGCCTGTTACATAAAGAATTCTAGTGGACCTGCTACATGAAAAGCTATAGAGGAGGGTGCTGCAGAAAATTTCTGGAGGAGGGTCTATTGCAGAAAAGATTCATGGGGAGAGCCTATTGCAAAAAAAATTCCGGAGGGCCTGATAACCCGAATAAGTTTCGGAAGAGAGTCTGATACAAAAAAAACTCCCAAAGAGAGTCTGCTGCAAGAAGAATTCCGGAGGAGCAGAAAAATCTGGAAGTCAGCCAATGATCCTAAATTGGAGAAGTAAAAGGCTGAGAACCCTAGTCGTCGCGAAAAAAAAACTTCTCTTTTCCAGGTCTCATCACCCCGCTATACGACAAAAAGATCGGCGTGCTATTTTTGAAAAATGATTTAAATTTAATTTAATATAAATATATGTAATTTGATTTGGGAAATAGTATTTTAATTTTGGAAAATATGAGACCAAACAGATCTTATATATTTCATAGTTTAGATAATCAGACATCCCCCTTCAAGAAACATGTTCATCCCAAAACATAAATCTGTTACCTGACGAAGGGGGCTCGATTATATAAACTACGGAATTTATGATATTCATTTGGTCTACAAAACATTTTTTGTATGACCAACAAATTTCTCTACCTAATACAAAAAATTAGATAAGATTTATATTACATGGGTTCTAAAGTTCCTTATAAATGAAAGCCCCGATAATTAATTACATCTTAAATGACATAAGTCACTCAAGAAAACTCTTGATTAAAATAACTGGTTCTGTCTTCAAGATTTCAAAGTTCAGGTGTTCAAGGTTGGACATGAGAAAAAAACAAAATGAAGTCGCTTAAAATAAGAACAGTTATTTCCAAAAGTCAAATAAAAAAAATGTAAGTGATGTCACAGACTCGAGAAAAACTCCGGTGACTTCCTAACTATCCTATTATTCGGCTTTATATTTTTAGAGTGATGTTTATTTAATGTTTAATCCTGTCAATTTTATTATTTAGGGTTTACACTCGCATGACATCCGATCATGCAAATAGACTAAGAAAATAAGATGATCTACACCGTACCGCACGACAACATCGAAATCTTAAAAGTGCTAGGACCTATATTGTACAATAGGGTTGTACAAAAGACTAAAAGACAAGTTGAGGATTTATATCGCACTAGGCAGACCGTCTCGAAATCCTATGGCTTGTTATTTAAACTAAGGGTTTAGTTTATGAATCTGCCTTGCTGTTGTAGAATGGCGACCACCTTCGTTTGTTGCTTACTCTATGCTCCTCGTTGTACTACTCACAAAGTCTGCTCCGAGCCCCAAGTCGTAATAGCTTCGACTTCCAGTTTTAAGGAGTACTTGCAATGGTTCAGTAAGTGGCTTGTCGCGGTGTACCTTGTTGTGCTACCCACGAAGTTTGCTCCGAGCTCCATGTCGTAACAGCTTCGAGTTCCTGGTTTAAGGAGTACATGCAATGGTTCAGTCAGTGGTTTGTCGTGGTGTACCTCATAACCGGGTGTCCTATTATTCTCTACCAGAGGGGTTTTGTAAAGTTTGTAAAGTAAATAATGCAGTTAAGAGAACAGAAAATTGTAGGAAACTTAAACAAATTGTTAGAAAATCCAGTATAAGAAAATCTAAACAAATCAGAAAAAAACATGAACGAGTAAAACAAAACATGATGTCACGTATAAAGGATCATGAGTATGTGATTTATATGTGACATTAGGAATGTCTCCAATTGCTGGGAGGATTTAAGTGTAAGGTTCAAGCTTGAATCCCGGAACATTGGGTTTCACTATAGGATAAGTCATGGCGGGAATTTCACTACTTGATTTAATTAAGGAAGTTATGAACCACATCTTAGTGTATCCTTATATGTAGTATTTTAACCAATTCTTAAATTGAGGTCAAGTGCTTAGTTTCATCATTCATTTGAAAATTAGGTAGATGAACTCCCATTAGGGTGTGCTTATAAAATCTAGGAAGCCTACGCTTGAATTGATTTAAGGTGTTTATGTGTGTGAATGTGTAAATTGTGATGTTTTGATTTAAGGTGTTTATGTCTGTGAATGTGCAATTTGTGATGTTTATGTGCATCAAATGTGTACATTGTGGTGTTTACGTAGATCGAATGTGAATGTACGTATGATCAGGCCATAAAGGGTCTTCCTAAGGCCTTCAAAACCTATGGAAACTCTCCTTGGGCCTCCACATATCAGTTCTAGCCACTCAACCAAATGGTGATAGCTTGTGCTCCTAGCCACTCAACCAAATGGTGATGGCTTGTAGCCCTAGTCACTCAATCAAATGGGGATGGCTTGAAACCATCTATGTGAGGCCTCCCAAAAGAACTAAGAGGTAGTTTGAGTTGCTAAACAGGGTGAATTTCATCACTAGTCTTCTAAGAGAGTCAATAGAAAAACCCTAAGGCTAAATCCTAGACTCTAAAAGAAAGAGTTAGACATCATAAAAAATGAGGTCAACAGGCGTCCTCTCGAAACTTACTGGTTGCTACCAAGAATCCAATCCTCTGCCTTGAGTACCCGCAGGGCCAGATGAAGCCTTTTGGTAGCCATGTTTATCCAAAAAACAATTACCTAACGCTGCAGCTCACTAAATCGGCGAAAGGAGTGATGTAACTTAAGAAAATGACTTGATCATCAATGTTGAAGCTGATACAAAGCCAAAGGTCCGGCTTTCAGAAAGAGATGATTCGGGTTTAGTACGATCAATTGTTTGTTCGTTGGAAAATGAAGCAATTCTTACAAGAGGAAATATATCTGAAGAAGCAAAGCAATTCTTAGAAAAGTCCACCAGAAAATCTCCTAATAAAAAAGGGACACTGATTCAAACTAGTTTGTCTTCCGAATTTGAAAAAGTTGTTGAGAAAAAAATCTAAGCGAGTTGCGGATGACACCCTTGGGACAAAAAGCCCTGGTGAT
Organism: Phalaenopsis hybrid cultivar; assembly: GCA_002079205.1. Lineage (NCBI taxonomy): Eukaryota > Viridiplantae > Streptophyta > Magnoliopsida > Asparagales > Orchidaceae > Phalaenopsis > Phalaenopsis hybrid cultivar. Next base: position 18,964 of record JXCR01146871.1, on the reverse strand, counting down.
AAGAGGCAGTGACTTCCTGCAAAGGAAAATTTTGATGCATTTCTGGTCAAAGCTTCGAGTAGAAAGGCGAGAAGTCTAGCGGAAAGAGTGGAACTGGATCTAGAACCACAACAATGAAAAAGCAATCTAAGGAAGCAGATGACTGGAGTGAAGATATTTCAAATGAATCTCACGATGAAGATAAAGATGAAGGTGAAGATTAGGTGGCATGATTAGTAATCAATTTTTGGAGGACGATCAGGTTTTATGATGTAAACATCTTTGCTAGTTATGGGCAACGCATGATACAAACAAGGGAAGAATTCATTTCAACTGAGGAAAAAGAAGGCAAGGAAGTAATGTCATGTCTTTCATAAGGGTGAGGAAGTTTCAAGCAAAAAAAAATAAAAAAAGAGGTGGAAGAAGGGCCTGCAACACTGCAAAGATTGTCGGCAGCAGGGTATAGGAAGTTTTCGATGACAGGATATTCTAGGGTTTGCTTCAAGGCTTTGACCCATGTTAAATTTCAAAATAATGTGGAATAAAGTGAAATTATTTTTTTGATATAAAAATGTGATATAAATACCCTTACATGAATCCTAGAATAGGAAAAATAATAAAAATAAATAACATAAAAATGAAAGATATACCACATAATATCTCCAATAATAAATTTATATTAATTATTTGGAAATAAAAAATAACATAAAATAGGAAATCCTAAAATAAAAAAAAGAAATAACTCATAATCTAATGAAATAAATATAAAATAGGAAAAGAAATAACTCATAATCCAATGAAATAAATATAAAATAGGAAAAGAAATAACTTCTAATCTAAGGAAATAATTTATTCATCATAACTTCTCACAGGAATAAATTATTTATTAATATAACTTCTAACATATCATATAATAGCAATGTAACAATCAAATAAAATTGATCTCCAAAGAGCTAAAAGACCATGGTATTATGTCAACATATATCACTTATAAAAAAAAGAAACAAAAAATAAAAATAAAAAACCAGACTTGATAACTTCGTTGGGTCAAACTCTTATAACCTTGAAAGATTTGCATACATACCACCAGATTCCTATGTATTTACATATCTAACACCTCAACTTTAATTTTTACATAAATACCGGCTTACCTATGCATGAAAGTTAAAAGTGGTATTTTGATGTGATACAAAAGATTTGAGTGGTATAAAATGTAAAAGATAAAGGTTAGGTATTAGATATGTAAATATATAGGGATAGAGTGGTATGTATGCAAATACCCCCTATACCTTTTTCAAGGATAAAACCTGTAGTTCAAACTGATTCCAAGTTTAAACTTTAAAAGTACAACAAAACAAAGATGATTTAAACCACATGAACCCAAGATTTAAAAGAAGTGAAAAAATGCTAGTTGTAGACAAAGTATGCATCTCAAGTCTTGTGGAGCCATAGTTATACATGAATGTGTAGTACAATAAATCATTTTGCATGGAATACTACAACCAAGGCACTGATGTTGCTTCAATAATAACTTCCTTTTTCTTCACTTGCATAGACCAACGGACTCTTCTGATAGAAATCTTAAATTTGATTCTAAATGTTATGACCTGAACCAAGGCTTGGAATTAATTAAGGCGAGAACCGACAGTGAAAAAAAATTATGTTATTATATTTCTATTACTAACAGTTTAATATTCAAATATTAATGAAAGATCCATTAAAGGAGACAGTTTAATTAACTATTAGTGATAAAAATAGAATAATAGAGATTTGATTCTTACCGTTCAACCATCAATTCCCATCTAGGTTAATTTCAAGCCTCGGTCGTGTCATATCACTAAATGCACTATCATAAAATGGAATCTATTGAATAACAAAATATGAAAATTAGTGTGCATATATATATATGTAACATATCTGTGAAATTTGATCTACTGAAACTTCAAAACATTTTTCACCCTAAAAAATGATGGTATATGTTTCTTCGAAAAAGAACGAGCTTGGGGACCTCAAAGCATAAATAATTAATCCTTTATTTCTGCTCATCGCAGAAACTTTCATGATAAACTGAATAAAAATAGTTTTAAATAATTATTTTCATGGAAAATTAACCCACATTTATTATTTGAAATTAATTTTATTAAATAAGAGAACTAACATCTTCAACAACTCTCGAATCCTGATCACATCTTTCTAAACATGTCATGATTTTGGGATTCATCGTCAACGTCTAAGGCGGTGTTTGGCTGCAACTTGAATTTACGTTAAATAGGATTTATCAAATTCAGTAAATCCAATACTTTGTGCGACAGAGATGAGCTCGTGAGAAACTGCGGAAGAAATTCTTAAATTCGCCTCACAATTAGATTTACTAAATCCGAATTTACGTCCTAAAAGAAATAAAAACGCATGAAAAAAAGACGGAACATAAAAAATTTTATTTAGTAGTGTTGAATTTAATTTTCATTTTTTTTATGTTTAGCGGGTTTCACACTAAATCAATAACCAAAATTCTATTAAAATTATGCTATAAACACCACCTAAATTAGAGCGCCAATGGTTTCATCGTATATCAACAATTCTAACTATATGCAAGATGAAAGATGATTATTTCAATAAAACTCAATGAGGTATTCCTCTCCATACAAGTTGCTTCTCCCATATAATCATCCTATCGTCAAGGACGATGTTTTCCTTACCACAATGTCCATGGTGGTGAGATGGAAACATGGTGTGGAATTGCATCATATGTTGTTGAAAAGTCGTCCATTCTAAAATCCTTAAAGGAATGTTTGGGATCAATTTTGCTTTTTGTTTGTCTTAATTTTTTTTTTCCTTCTATTTTTAAAACATGTTTTTTAAGTCTATTTTTCACCTTTTTTATTTCTAAAATAATAACACATTTTTGAAAATACTCAAAACAACTTTTAAGTCTTTTGAATATTTTTAAAAACAACAATAATTATATTAAATAGTCAAACATGTTTTGTATCAAATCTCAAAACATAAATAAAATAAAATTACAAAATAAAAAATAAAAGTGATNATCATATATTGTTGAAAAGTCGTCCATTCTAAAATCCTTAAAGGAATGTTTGGGATCAATTTTGCTTTTTGTGTCTTTTTTTTTTCCTTCTATTTTTAAAACATGTTTTTTAGTCTATTTTTCACCTCTTTTTATTTCTAAAATAATAACACATTTTGAAAACACTCGAAACAACTTTTAAGTCTTTTGAATATTTTTAAAAACAACCATAATTATATTAAATAGTCAAACATGTTTTGCATCAAATCTCAAAACATAAATAAAGTAAAATTACAAAATAAAAAATAAAAGTGATCCAAAATGACTTCTTAGTTAATGTTTTCTAAATTTTCCAACATTTTCTAAATCCTTCATAACTAGTAGCAGGCTTGAATGACTTCTCAATTTTGTAGTATTTGGAATATATGCGGATTCTAAATGTTAATTGAGCTCAAAATTTTAAGCAGAAACAAGACTGACATTACGTCCTTTCTTCTCAAGCTAGAGTCTATGCTCTGCAACTAAATTTGATGACAATCTCACGAGTTTTAGACTTTATAATTCCACAAGGGGAGGGAGGGAAGGAGAGAGGGAGAAAGAGAGAGAGATTGGTCGCATACTAGATGTATACACCAATACAAGAATATAGAAAAGGCTGAACGACAAGGAATTAAACACATCCGTTGAAGTACTGAAGTGGTTGAATCAGGCTCACTGGCTGGAGCGGATGAATTAAGCCCATTAATCGAAATGGTTGAACTCAATCCATCAAAAAGAGTGGTCGGAGCGAAGCAGTGTTAATAATCCTAACCATACTTATGGAGACAAATATCAATGCTTCATTAAGGACGTCGTTGGGCAATTAAAGTAGGGGTTTTTCATCAAGCCAATAGCGATGGTTGTACCAACCATGTCGACAGTCTTCATTAAAGGTGTCATCGGGATTCCAAGGCCCTAGAATCTTGAAGGTACCAAGAATGGTGTTTGTACCAATCATACCTAACAATTCGACAACTTAGATGGTTGTAAATCTCATTCACATTAAAATCGTTGAGGGGTTCTTCATGTATAAAAGGAGAAAAAAAAATTGAGATAGGGATTTTTTGGCGGTGACACTCTCTTTCTCCCTCTCTCCTTCTCTTGTTCTCTTCTTTCTAGACCACTTACTTATGTTCAAGGTCAAGATTAATAGTGACCTGNGAGATTGGTCGCATACTAGATGTATACACCAATACAAGAATATAGAAAAGGCTGAACGACAAGGAATTAAACCAATCTGTTGAAGTGTCGAAGTGGTTGAATCAGGCTCACTGGCTGGAGCAGATGAATTAAACCCATTAATCGAAATGGTTGAACTCAATCCATCAAAAAGAGTGGTCGGAGGGAAGCAGTGTTAATAATCCTGACCATACTTATGGAGACAAATATCAATGCTTCATTAAGGATGTCGTTGGGCAATTAAAGTAGGGGTTTTTCATCAAGCCAATAGCGATGGTTGTACCAACCATGTCGACAGTCTTCATTAAAGGTGTCATCAGGATTTCATGGCCCTAGAATCTTGAAGGTACCAAGAATGGTGTATGTACCAATCATACCTAACAATCCGACAACTTTGATGGCTGTAAATCTCATTCACATTAAAATCGTTGAGGGGTTCTTCATGTATAAAAGGGGAAAAAATTTTGAGATAGGGATTTTTTGGCCGTGACACTCTTTTTCTCCATCTCTCCTTCTCTTGTTCACTTCTTTCTAGACCACTTACATGTGTTCAAGGTCAAGGTTAATAGTGACCTACACTGAAAATGAGTGAATCCCCCTAAAAAAGAGTTTTATTTGCAAAATCCTCCAAATTAAGAAGCAAATTTGATCCATCTCCATCTTAATTCTCCCATCTTCTCCTACATCTTAACATGTCTTCTCCAGAATGTATGTATCCACGAACGACATGGGATCCTACGTCCCAAATGTGGTCAACACTAGAATCTATGTTGTGCTACTCAACTATTCCATATAATATGAATGTAGTCTGGGAAAAGAAAAGGCCATAAAATTGGTGGAGGATGTGAGGGCTAGAAGACGGCTAGCTAGATTGGGTGGTCGCAAGGTGATACGTGTCTAGAAGGGATGACAGCATGTGGAGGAAGTGGTGGTTGGTGGCTTGAGTTGCAGGAAGACACTAGAGTGTTGTCCGATGGTTCTGTCAGCGAGGAAAGGTGGCAGTGTTGGTGAAGCAAGGGTTACGGAGGATGAGAAATCGAGGATAAATATCTAAGCAGGATTGAACTAAAGTTGGAGCACCATTCGATCCTTTGGAAACGGTTGCCGCCTCAGATGAGTTATGGTCAAAGCACTTTCTCGTCTTCGGATATAGCCCTAAACGGGAAACACAGAAAGCCAAGGGTTGTCCTGAATAGAAACATATGCAAAATTGAAAACCTAAACATATGAATCAAATATATAAACCCTAGGTAATTATGATTGAGCCGCCCACTATTCAAAGGAAGCTCCAAATCCAAGGAAGGAAGGTCAGTCGGCCCTCAATTCGTTGTTCTAGCTTGTTCCAAGTTGCTAGGCGCTTTTCTGCATCCGCTCCAAATTGCAGGAATGAGGCAAAGGACACGGAAAGGGTACTGTGGAGAGCTCCCACATCACTCATCCTATTTACCCTATAATAATTTTGGATTGACAAGCCTTTTTTTATTATTAACCTGGAATAAAATTTGTCAATCCAGAATTATCTTACGTATGAAGAAGTAGAGTGGAGAAAATCTCATATTGCCCTAAGTTATGCTCAGCTCAAAAATTTATTAAAACCAACTTTGATATTTTGACTCGATATATATATATATATATATATCATCGAAGTAGCAAGAGTAAAAAATAGTATNATTATCTTACGTATGAAGAAGTAGAGTGGAGAAAATCTCATATTGCCCTAAGTTATGCTCAGCTCAAAAATTGAATCTAAAGGAGAATCATCCTCTTCTAATACCATTCCTTTTCAAGGATATTCAATGAAAGAAGCTCTAAATAAAGCTTTAATTTTAAATACTGATAGTAGACCCACTACTATAAATGATTTAAAAAATGAAGTTAATATTTTAAAATCTGAGATAAATATTTTTCGAAAAAATCAAGAAAAAATAAATACTAGATTATTAAAATTAGAATTAAATAATACAACTACTGAAATATCAGTAGAAAAGATAATAATTTAGAACAATCTTTTTTAAATTCCTTGCAAAAGGCTATTATGCATAAATGGTTTATAACTATTACTTTAAATATAAATCGAGAATATACTTTATCAAATTTTACTGCTCTTGTTGATAGTGGAGCAGATATGAAGTGTATTCAAGAAGGAATAATACCTTCTAAATATTTTGAGAAAACTACGCAGCAGCTAACATCTACGTCTGAAAATAAGATGGAAATTAAATATAAAATTTTTTCTGCTAATATTTGCAAAAATGATATTTGTATTAATACTCTTTTCCTACTAGTTAAAAATTTAACTCAACATATTATCTTGGGAACTTCGTTTCTTTATAAAATTATGCAAATCGATAAAATAGATAATACTGGCATATATTCTAATAAATTTGGAAAAACTAATATTTTTGAAGTCATTACTAATCCTACAAAAATTATTTTGAATGAAATAAATAAATTTAATTTGAAACAAAATCAAATTAATTTCTTACAAGAAGAAATTACTTTATTACCTATAGAAGAAAAATTGAATAATAATTTAATAAAAGAAAAAATTTCTACTTTACATAAAAATATGTTAAAGGAAATTTGTGGTGATAATCCAGCTGCTTTTTGGGATATAAAAAAGCATTGTATTGTTTTACCCTATATTTATAATTTTAATGAAAGAAATATTAAGGCAAATGCACGACCTTGTCAAATGAATCAAGAATATTTAAAAATTTATAAAANGCTCCTGCTTTACAACCACCTCCTAGTCCTAATTTCCGCCTAGGACCATCAACTCAGGATTTTGAAGAATTAGTCAAAAATATAAAAAGCACTAAAATAACGACCTTAAATAAAGATGATCAATTAACTCATCAATCAGAAAATTCTGATAATGATAAAATAAAAATAGAACATATTGAAGAACAATTTAAAGATAATAATTCAGAACTAGAATTATTTAAAATACATAAAATAAAAGGTAATAAAGCCTCATCTTCATATCAAACAAGACAGACAGGTCGATACTACTATCCTCGACCTACCCCTGCAGATGTTTTATATGAAGAAGATAATAATGAATATCAAAATGACTATAATCCATCTAATATTTATGAATGAGACATTGACGGTATGACAGATCGTCAAATACAAATAGTATTACAAAGAATGATGATTTATGCCTCTGCTGCACAGAGTCATAATAATCGAGCCCATCAGATTGTAACCCAGTTAACATGTGGGTTTACAGGCCTTCTCAAAGGATGGTGGGATAATTATTTAACTCAAGAACAAAGAGAAGAATTTCTAAGTCCTACAATGATAGGAAATCCTAATCAAGAAAAAACTGATGTTGTTTATAAATTAATTATCAATATTTTACAACATTTTATCGGTATAGTACCGATAATAGAGAGCAAATTCGTTTTCTTTTACAAAAATTAAGATGTCCTACGCTGACACATTGTTGTTGGTATAAATATGTCTTTTTAATTAGAGTAATGTCTCTACCAGATGCGAATAGTACGCACTGGAAGCAAAAATTTATTAAAAAATTATCTAATCTTTTTGCTGATAAAGTAAAAAGACAATTATAAGATATTAATATTAAACGCATTTCATATGAAAATCTGACATATGGACAACTAATAAATACTTGTGTACAAGAAGGTTTAGCCTTATGTACAGATCTTAAATTAAGATATCAAATTAAAAAAGAAAGATTAACAGAAAGAAAACAATTAGGCGCTTTCTGTGAACAATTTGCTTATGATATTCCAAAATTTCCGAAAGAAAAGGAAAAATCTTTTCGCAAAAAGAAAAAATATCATAAGCACTCTGAAAAATATAATTCAGAGAAAAGACCAAAGATTTCTCATAAGAAAAATAAAAATAGAGAAATCAGATAAATAAAATGCTACAAATGTGGTAAAACTGACCACTATGCAAATAAATGCATAGTAAAAAAGAAAATAAATGAGCTTAATATTGATAAAAATATTAAGCATTCTATTTTCAAAATTATATTAAATTCATCTCCTAAAAATTCAGAGATGTCTGACAATTTAGAAGAAATTGAGGACAATTTCCTCTTATTCATCAGAGTTTGATGAAAATAATTGCACGGAATCTGAGTGCAAATGTAATAATGAAAATTATTACAAATATATAGTCGAAATGAACGGCTTATTTACTTTATCTTCTTTAATGAAAGAAGAAATACTTAAAATTGCATATCAAATCGAGGATAAAAAGATTAGAAATAAAATGCTTAAAATAATAATTGAAACTAAAGGAGAATCATCATCTTCTAATACCATTCCTTTTCAAGGATATTCAATGAAAGAAGCTTTAAATAAAACTTTAATTTTAAATACTGACAGTAGACCTACTACTATAAATGATTTAAAAAATGAAGTTAATATTTTAAAATCTGAGATAAATTTTTTTCGAAAAAATCAAGAAAAAATAAATACCAGATTATTAAAATTAGAATTAAATAATACAACTACTGAAATATCAGTAGAAGAAGATAATAATTTAGAACAATTTTTTTTAAATTCCTTGCAAAAGGTTATTATGCACAAATGATTTATAACTATTACTTTAAATATAAATCAATAATATACTTTATCAAATCTTACTGTTTTTGTTGATAGTGGAGCATATATGAATTGTATTCAAGAAGAAATAATACCTTCTAAATATTTTGAGAAAACTACGCAGCAACTAACCTCTGCGTCTGGAAATAAGATGGAAATTAAATATAAAATCTCTTCTGCTAATATTTGCAAAAATGATATTTGTATTAATACTCCTTTCATACTAGTTAAAAATTTAACTCAACATATTATCTTGAGAACTCCGTTTCTTTATAAAATTATGCCAATCAATAAAATAGATAATACTGACATATATTCTAATAAATTTGGAAAAATCATTATTTTTGAATTTATTACTAATCCTACAGAAATTATTTTGAATGAAATAAATAAATTTAATTTAAAACAAAATCAAATTAATTTCTTACAAGAAGAAATTACTTTATTATCTATAGAAGAAAAATTGAATAAAAATTCAATAAAAGAAAAAATTTCTACTTTACATAAAAATATGTTAAAGGAAATTTGTGGTGATAATCCAGCTGCTTTTTGGGATAGAAAAAAGCACTGTATTGCTTTACCATATATTGATAATTTTAATGAAAGAAATATCAAGACAAAGGCACGACCTTGTCAAATGAATCAAGAATATTTAAAAATTTGTAAAGAAGAAATTAATGAACTCCTTAATAAGAAATTAATTAGAAAATCTAGTTCACCATGGAGTTGTACTGCATTCTATGTTATGAATAATGCAGAAAAAGAAAGGAATAAACCTAGATTAGTTATTAATTATAAACCTTTAAATGAAGTTTTAAAATGGATTCGTTATCCCATACCAAATAAAAGAGACTTACTTAATCGCTTAAGTAAATCCTTAATATTTTCAAAATTTGATTTAAAATCTGGATACTGGCAATTCAAATATTTGAATTTGACAGATATAAAACGGCTTTTACTGTTCCGTTTGGTCATTGAATGGAATGTTATGCCGTTTAGCTTAAAAAATGCTCCTTCTGAATTTAATAAAATTATGAAAGAAATCTTCAATCCATATTCTGATTATATATTGGTTTATATTGATGATGTACTTGTTTTCTCTAAATCAATAGAAGAGCATTTTAAACATCTACAAACTTTTCAATGACTTGCCAAAAATAATGGGCTTGTAATCTCTGCACCCAAAATAAAATTATTTCAAATTGAAATAAAGTTTTTAGGACATAATATTGTCCATAATACAATTATTCCAATTGAAAGAAGCATTGAATTTGCTTCTAAATTTCTAGATGAAATCACTGATATTTGACAATTACAAAGATTTCTTGGTTCGCTCAATTATGTAGCAAACTATTATAAAAATTTTATTTTAGATGCTGCTATTCTTTATAATAGATTAAAGAAACAACATAATCCATGACAAAAATCATACTAAAGCTGTCCAAATAATTAAGTAAATGGTAAAAATGTTACCTTGTTTACATATAGCAGACCCGTCTCTCCCTAAAATAGTAGAGACAGATGCCTCTAATATTGGCTATGGAGGTATCTTAAAGCAAAAAGCTTTTAATAAAGAACAATTAGTCCGCTTTACATCTGCCAAGTGGAATACTACTCAAGAAAAATATTCAACCATCAAAAAAGAAATGCTTTCGGTAGTTAAATGTATTACCAAATTTCAAGATGATTTATTAAATCAAAAATTCTTATTAAGAATTGATTGCAGTTCAATTAAATATATACTGCAAAGAGATGTAAAAAATCTTGTCTCTAAACAAATTTTTGCCAATTGACAAGCTCAATTATCCTGTTTTGAATTTGGTATAGAATATATTGCAGGTAATACTAATTCTTTACCTGACTTTCTCACTCGTGAATTTTTGCAGGGAGAAAGACAAGGAGGGGTGGATCACCCCTCATCAAAGGGTTAGAATGACACCCCAACGGGGTGCATTCACCTTTAGAGGGGGGAGAGGTAGGGGCCAACCTAATGTGGCTCCACGAAAATTTATTGATTTACAACAATATCTATATGGTAGCCCAATAGCTTCCACATCAGAAACTAAATCTCCTCAGTCTCAGGAATTGCAAATCCAAGAAGTCACAGAATTTGTGCAAAAAACAATGAAAGAAAAAATCCTCGAAATCAATTTAGAGGATTATGAAATTAATGATCCTTGGAAAATCCAAGAAAGATATTTAGGCACAATTGCCTATGCTCAAGATAGTCTTGATCGAGAATCATATGAGGCAATCCTCATTTCATTACAATGTGTTGAAATTCAACATAATTATAATGAACCAAATAAATCTATTGCATATAGCAAGGCGACAATAAATCGCATTTTGCATCAAAGAGATTGGGGTTTAACTCCTTTCCAGACTAAACAGGTTGAGTTTATTCATCCTGTAAGTAATCAGAAAAAATCATTTCTTTTTAATTACTGGACCTATGTCCAAGCTATGAATCGAGCTTTCTTGCTTATTAATCCAAAGCATAAACACTCTTGGCTTTTTGTGTTAATGCCTGAAATCTTGAATAAACAAATACCAAATTAGTTTTTAGAATGGTGGGAAAAATTCGGAGCCACCAATGAAATTCTTCCAGAACCTATCAATGATCTCTATTCAATGTGGGTTAACTCTTCTCCTCAGCTCGGCAAAATAAAAAATGAAATTCTAGCCGATGGAATGTGTGAATTATTATTCTTCTGTCAAGCAAAAATTTCATGAATATTTGCTTGGAATATATGTCATCAACAAGACAGAATAAATGTCGAAGGATTATGACGGACCTTCTTCATCAAATTGTGGTCACAAATCGTTGTTGGTGATAAAATAATTCAAATTAATAAAGTCATTAATTCTAATGTCGAAAATAATCGAGAACAGAGTTTTGAAGAATTTTCACTTAAGGAAATTCATGATCAAATTAAAAAGAAATATCCTCGAGAATCTCCAGACCATATCAAACAAAGAATAAAAGAATTTTATCAGAAACAGATGAAATAATTATTTGAGGGAGAAGACGACATGTCAGTCTCTAATTAAGGGTCAGATCACGAAGAAAATTGGGAGCGAATGGTGACCCACCTCGGCTCAAATTAATTGCAGTGGACCTCAATTGATTGCTGTGGACCTCCACCGAGGTCATTTCAGAAGAAATTATGGGTAATAATGACAGTGGTTGAAATAGTTTCGGCTTGTGGAATAGTGATTGTAATAATTATGACATGTGTAATAGTATTTGAAAATAATTTTCTACTTTATGTCACATCCAACGGATGTGTTATCTTTTGTTAAATTGTATTGTATTAAGTTTGGAGTCCTCCCTTTATTATAAATAGGGGCTTTGTTTTCTTTGCTGGTGTGCAAATTTCCTTTGCGTCTTTTCACTGTAATAAAAAAGCGTATGTTTGGTGTGCTCTTCCAGTATTGTGCTCTGTAAGTTTGTACTGTTTTTAATAACTGTTTTTAATATATATTTCTGTTTATTATATCCTGGTTTTAAATTGGTATCAGAGCCATGAGCGGCTAAATTCTTTATGGAATTCTTTTTCTATAAATAATTTTAATATGGTAACATAATTTTGTCAGGATAGGTGTATCCTGTATTGTAAAGTCGGGTGTTGCTTTGTAACTTAATATCCTTGACTGACATACAAAATATACTGAGTTCGACCTTCTGGTCTGATAATATTATTGTTCTAAGCTAAATCTTAATCCAGTGGTCATCGTCGCATGTGGGCTTTTTAATGTCCGGGATGGACGCTTTGTTGCCTGGTTCTTGTTGACTCGACCCGTTCTGGACTAAAACCTTAGTGGAATAAANGAAATTCATGATCAAATTAAAAAGAAATATCCTCGAGAATCTCCAGACCATATCAAACAAAGAATAAAAGAATTTTATCAGAAACAGATGAAATAATTATTTGAGGGAGAAGACGACATGTCAGTCTCTAATCAAGGGTCAGATGACGAAGAAAATTGGGAGCGAATGGTGACCCTCCTCGGCTCAAATTAATTGCAGTGGACCTCAATTGATTGCTGTGGACCTCCACTGAGATCATTTCAGAAGAAATTATGGGTAATAATGACAGTGGTTGAAATAGTTTCGGCTTGTGGAATAGTGATTGTAATAATTATGACATGTGTAATAGTATTTGAAAATAATTTTCTACTTTATGTCACATCCAACGGATGTGTTATCTTTTGTTAAACTCTATTGTATTAAGTTTGGAGTCCTCCCTTTATTATAAATATGAGCCTTGTTTTCTTTGCTGGTGTGCAAATTTCCTTTGAGTCTTTTCACTGTAATAAAGAAGCGTCTGTTTGGTGTGCTCTTCCAGTATTGTGCTCTGTAAGTTTGTACTGTTTTTAATAACTGTTTTTAATATATATTTCTGTTTATTATATCATGATTTTAAATTGGTTTCAGAGTCATGAGCGGCTAAATTCTTTCTGGAATTCTTTTTCTATAAGTAATTTTATTATGGTAACCTAACTTTGTCAGGATAGGTGTATCCTGTATTGTAAAGTCGGGTGTTGCTTTGCAACTTAATATCCTTGACTGACATACAGAATATGCTGAGTTCGACCTTCTGGTCTGATAATATTATTGTTCTAAGCTAAATCTTAATCCAGTGGCCATCGTCGCATGTGAGCTTTTTTATGTCCGGGATGGACGTTTTGTTGCCTGGTTCTTGTTGACTCGGCCCGTTCTGGATTAAAATCTTAGTGGAATAATAATAATATCATCTAGCTGATGTTAGATTACTCTATTAAATTTATTTAAAGAAAAAAAATTCTAAATATTTTTCTTTGCTTTTCATGAGCACTTCTTTTAGATATAATAGTACTACAATATCTAAAAATCTAAAGAGATCTCAATCAAGAAATAATAATATTAAAAATGCAGATTTACAGGAATATCCTGTAAATAAGAAGATCTAAATAAATGGACTATTTCTAAAGTAGAAAAAACTCTAATATACAAAATTAGAACTTTTGATTTTAAAGGAAAATCATCAATCAAAACTGTTGAACAATCGTTAACAATAGATGAACAAGAGAAAACAATTTCTCTTTTAAATAAAGAAGATCTAAATAGTTACTTAGAAATTTATAAATATATTAACATAGGCTTAATACAAGTAGCATTTAATCCTCTTACGCTTAGAGGATTAAACGTTTCAATTTTAGCCTGCTTAAGAGATGCAAGATGCCTAAATTTGGCACAATCATTGATGGGTGTCATGGAAACTAGCCTATGCCATGGACCAGTTTTCTTTAACACTTTTCCAAATCTAAGTCTGTCACTAACTGACATAAATCTATTTGAAGCAGCTAAAATACAGATAAAATTACACGGGTATGAATTTTTACCTGGATCTGAAACAATCGCAATAATCTATCGAATTCATTTCAAAGTTATGAATATTTTATGTCCGAATATTAAAAATAATATGAAGCCAACAGATAGATCTACAATCATAGAAACTAATCTGCTAGCTTTAAATATAACTACAAATAGGACTATAAAATGGGACGAAGTTAGATTCCCTGAATCATGGCAATTGCAAACTTCTATAAATTCTCATCCTGTAATAAATCAGGATGTAGAACAAGTTACTCAAGCTGCTAATGGAGATGTTGTTATAAGATTCAATCAGAGAAGGTTNGCATTGACCTAGAGCTCGGGCCGGAGGAAGCATTATGACTTGAGCACTCATGGTGTCAATTAAGGGGTATTTGCATACGCACCACACAATTTTTATATACTTACATATCTAACACCTAAATGTTTATATTCATATGCATATCACTCAATCTTTAACAGAACATAAAAAAATACCACTATTACTAATTTTTTTAAAAGTGAATACACCTTTTCATGTATAGGTTTATAATACCATAGTGTTAGAAATTTAAATACCAAGCTTTAGATGTTTGATATGTAAATACATAAGAATTGTGTGGTATGTATATAAATTTCCTTTTAATTAATTACAAATCTGTGTAGAATCAGCAATGAGGAAAAGGCGCTGGAGGCTAACTTTTCTTATTGAAGCTTTTGATCACGCTGCATTGGGCCATTGCGAAGATGTTGAATGTGAACTGTGAAAATTAACAGGAATATGTGATGCCAATAGCAAATTTTTATGCTTAGCTCTGTTTTCTTGTCTCCCCCCAAATATTTGCTCTTATTTATGCTTTAAAAGAATATTTCAATAACTGCAGGCCGGCATACCACTTTTTGTCACTGGAGGCATTGGTGGAGTGCACAGGCATGGTGAACAAAGTAAGGTTGCCTGAAATTTAAATTCTTGGGGCATTTACATGCATACCA
>JXCR01146869.1:5761-86630 GCA_002079205.1 Phalaenopsis hybrid cultivar | reverse complement strand
ACCTCAAATGCTCATCAATTTTCCCGCTACCACTTGAGTTGGATGTGAGTCAAGGCGCTTTCTTCTTTAATATAGCAGATATTTTCCTCGTAGTCTCCTGGGTTGGATGTGAGTCTTAGTGCTTTCCTTCCTAACGTGATCGATATATTTTCCCACTACCACTTGAGTTAGATGTGAGTCAGAGTTCTTTCCTCCTCAATGTAGAAGATATTTTCTTCATCACCTCTTGAGTTGGATGTGAGTCCCAGTGCTTTCCTTCCTATCGTGATCAATATATTTGCCCACTACCTCTTGAGTTGGATGTGAGTCCTGGAGCTTTCCTCCTCAACGTAGCAGATATTTTCTTCATCACCTCTTGGGTTGGATGTGTCCCAGTGCATTCCTTCCTAACGTGACATATATATTCTCCCTGTCGTTTGTCAGTTCGAATATAACTCCCTAGTGGTAACTCGAACTGGTATAGTCCTACATTTCTGGTGTAATATCCTTAGTGGTTGCCATCTTCTATACTGTTGTTACCCTTTTGAGTCGGATGTGAGCCTTTGTGCTTTCCATCTCGATTTCATCCTCCCACACAATCCTATTCTTTGAAATTATCAATGTCAAAATCAAAATTAAACACTAAATTTGGAATCAAGTCCCCACCTCAATCATCAGTTTTCCTGACGGTCGTTTGCGGAGTCTTTTTTAGTTTCCCCAGCAAAAGCAAATAACACACCCAACCCTACACATACTTCTAGGTCTATTGATTTAGGAATTTATATTAGCTTTGTTGATCTTGCCGATCAACAACAATACGCGCGTTGTGCTTGCCCAGCACACCACACCTTTTGGGGGTCCATTTGTTGACCTCACTTTTAGTTGAGGTTTTGTTTTTCCACTTTAGTAGCCTAAGTTCTAGCCATAGGACTGTTCTATTGACTATTCTTAGAAGATTAGAAAAGGAACCCTGACCATTAGAAATTCTACACTCTTCTTAAATCAACTTGAAGTTCCACATATTGGTCCTAACCTCTAACACTTAGTAGGTGAGGTCATTGTGGGGGAACTCAAGATGAGTCACCCTTAGGACTGTTGGACCATAGGGTTGACTCTGGGTGTTGGTCTAGGGCTTATAGTAAATACTTGCACTCACAATCACTCACAATCCTAAACTTAAACTTCTAGGCTTTGGTCCCTTGATACTTTTGGGAGACTCATGTAGGTGGTCCCCTAAACCCACTAGCATTGGGCTAGGGTTTAGCTAATAACACTACATAAAGGACCTAAAATGGGGTTTCCATTGGTCCAATGCTTATTGATGGTGGTTGGCACTCCAACTCTACCAAGATACCCAACCAAGCCTTTTGCCCCTAAACTTTCCCAAATTACCTAGATACCCTTGGGACCACAAATTTGGCCAAAATTCCCAAATTTACCCAAAATACCTAAATTGGTTCAAAAATCATTTCAAACGCCTTGAAAACACCCTAACTACCCAAAATCACCAAAATTGGCCAAATTACCAAAATACCCCTCTTTCCAAAATTCCAAAAATTCTAAAAAATCTCAAAAATTCCAAAAACCTCTTAATTATTCTCAATTTTATTTTACTCAACTACGAGATGACCCAATTTGTCCAATTTGACCATCTTTGACCAAAACACCCAAATTGCCTTTTAAAGACCCATTTTTCCCCAAAATCTACCTCAAATGCTCATCAATTTGGCCCCATGACTTGGTTCCACCAAATTGAACTCATGGCCTACTCAACTTGCCACAATTTGTGTTTAAAAACCTTCATAATATTCCCATACATCAAACTTAACCTTCAACTAGTCTTTGTGAGGCCTCAGTTTCATTTGATTTCAACCTAAGTCCAAAAAGCCCCAAATTTTCCCCAGATTGGCCATGTCTCAAAATCTCACCAAATTGATGGCCTTAGCCCCAAAATTTCCACTTTATTTCTTCATGTAAAATCTTCACAACATCTCTCTTGATCATGTGGACCATTCAATTTGGAATTATCCCAAGGCTAGCTCAACCTAAACCCATGTCAAACCCAACATGCCCAAATTCGACCAAATTTCAAAAATCTTTCAAATTGACCTACCAATTGAACTCAAAATCACTTCAACCCTTCACCAAAAATCTTCATAACAATCATAAATATAGTGTTGATCAATCAATTATGCCAATTTACATGGCTAGCCTAGGCCAAACCCAAGCTTTGATCACTTGAACCCACATTGAACCCATGCACTAAAGATGGCGTAACTACCCCAAAGTCACCAAATTAATGACTCCAAAACCATTAGTTGGACCCCTGTGGCCAGGATAAAGCTTCCATAAACTAAGCCATGGACCAAAGTTCCCCTAGATTAAGGGATTTCATTCCATATTTGCTTAAGCTTAGGATATTTTTGCTAAAATAAAGCCTAAACTCATTAAATTATTGTGACATATTCCCCTGGGTTCCCCAAGCTCCTAGCCACCTCCCCATGGCCGGCCGGCCGGCCTAGTGGCCAAAAAATGGCCAAACCGAGAGCCACCCCCATGGGATTAAACCCATATCAAATCTAGAGGCCACTTCATCCAAATTAAATGTTGGAGCCTCTCTGCCTTCCACCTAGGCAACACATTTCACCCCCCAATTGGCCATGGAAGCATAGCTTAAGCCACTTTTTATAAAATATCCCCTCCACAGCCATGGAGGGAGGCTGAAATTTCCTTTAAGAGACTTCCCCAAATTGATCCCAAAGCCTCTTTGAGACCTCCTCAGTGTAATCCAACCACTACATTGCCCTGAATCCCCTTGCCGGAGCCCAATTTTGAGCTTGAATCTCTTCCTAAAACCAAGATAAAGCTCACTACAGTCCTACACTCCAAAAAAATTAAATTAAACTCACCCACACCTTCACTACAGTGAGAGAATGAAAATCCCCATCAAATTCCCCTTCCAAAGAGCCTCTAGCATAGCTCTAGACTTACGCCTGAAATCGAGCTTCGTTGAATTCCTACCTAGGCTTTGCACCGCATCCAGAGGCTTAATCCCTAGCCTCCTTGGACCCCAATGAACATGCCGAGCATCTTTGATCGAAGCTTCCCTTCTCAGAGCCAAGGTATTGAACCTCTCATCTTCCCGAGCCTATTTTGATTCTCCATTTGATTAGGCTTAATTTAATTGCATGGTTACCGTATGGATATGTTCGTCTCACTTAGACGAGCCCATAGGATCAAACCCAAAGTTATTTAGTTGAGTCTAGGCTGAGATCATAGGGTTTTAGTGTGGACGGTCACGGGATCACTCTATCGAGGACGATGACAGGGAGTCGTCCGATCACGCGTGTATTAAATGGACGGAGGAGATCGAGCTCGACAGCGCTTCCTTACATGAACTGTGGGTCGAGTCAGCAACTACGTGGACGGTGCCATCCAACTAGAGCGCACCACGTGTGCCTTCGGAGCTACCTAGGATCTAGTCAGCGCCGCACATTTAAATAGAAAAATAGGGATTTTCTTATTTAAATAAATAGCTCTAGCTTTAAAAGTTCATATCTTGGTGTAGAAAAATCATAAAAATAAAATAAAAATACCCTCTTGCTCAGTAAACAGAGGAGAACAATGTGGAAATGATTTGGAGTCCATGTGATGCATATTTTTTTTTAATTAATTAAACACTGATTTAAATGTTTTGATTCTCCATGCTTGTAAGAATA
Source organism: Phalaenopsis hybrid cultivar (assembly GCA_002079205.1). Taxonomy (NCBI): domain Eukaryota; kingdom Viridiplantae; phylum Streptophyta; class Magnoliopsida; order Asparagales; family Orchidaceae; genus Phalaenopsis; species Phalaenopsis hybrid cultivar. The sequence continues at coordinate 82,932 of JXCR01146869.1, read as the reverse complement.
TCACCATGGCTTGAATTTTTAGCATGTTATTGCCTCTGTCTTAGAGAATATCCTTTGATTTTTCTAAAGTCCAAGGAGGTCCCTAGACAGAGATCCAAAATTTTCAAGTTTATGTCTATTATTTGCATAAATTCATCATGATAATTAGCATGTTGCTTAGAAAATTCCAAAAGAATTTTGGAAGGTTCACCATGACCAGAGGATCCTCTGGAAATAATTTCATGAGTTAAGTTACTAAGAATATACTTAATCTTTACCAACCCTAAAACACAAAAGAAAATTAATTTTGGGTAACACAAACTTCAAAATGACTTGATTTTTCGTCTCCACTATTATCTAAGATCCAAATAACTCNTCACTAGTTGGTGAGGGAGAGGCATGGACCTGTCTCCCCCTCTTAACTTGTTGGATACCTCAGAGGCCTATTAAACTTAATATTCTTTGCTTAAAGGAATCATCCTTAAACTTTTAATGACTTAACAAAATACAACATAGTGTTAGGAACCCATTTGCTTAAAGGAATCATCCTTAAACTTTTAAGGACTTAACAAAATACTACATAGAGTTAGAAAAAACCCCACCCCAGAACTTTACTTTTTTCTGCTCTTCATAAATGCCCTCACATGCATTTTAAGTTTCAGGTGGTGGAACGAGAAGACTCGTCAGGTTCGCTTTCACATTTTATAGTACCGCCTTTCTTCTGTCTTTTCCTTGCACGTTTTATGCTTGCATTTACCTACGTGCATGAAAACAACATAAACTTGCCNGATGAGTCACCCTTAGGATTGTTGGACCTTAGGGTTGACCTTGGGTGTTGGTCTGGAGCTAAGGCACTCACTGCACTTATATGTACCCACAACACTCACAACCCTGAACTCAAATTTCTAGCCTAGATCCCTTGATCTTTTGGGATACTCATGTAGATGGTCCCCTAAACCTACTAGCCCTAGGGCTATGGTTTGGCTAAGACCACTATGTAGAGGACCCAAAATGGGGCTTCCTTTGGTCCATGGCTTCTTGGTGATGGTTGGTGCCTCAACTCCACCAAAATACCCACCTTGGCCTTTTGACCCCTAAGGCACCCCCTAATTACCAAAATACCCTTCTTTGGCCCAAAATGCCAAAAATTCCAAAAATTCCCAGAAAATCCCAATAAATCCCAAATATTCTTAGTTTCATTTATTTCAACTACCACATGACCCAATTTGGCCAATTTGACCATCTTTAACCAAAATCCCCAAATGCCCTTTGAAGACCCAAAATTTCCCAAATCCATCTTACATATCCACCAATTTGATCTTAATTGACCCCAATTTTCAATCCTAAACTCATATTCACTTTTGATATGACCAAACTAAACTAAATCCAAGCTCAATGGGTCCATGATATGAGCCCAATTTTAATTTGGGTCAAAACCCCAATATTTGACCATTTGACTTAATCTCACCCAATTGAACCCATAGCCTGGTCAATTGGCCTCAATTAATGACTTAATCTCACCCAATTGACATGGCTAACCNGTGGAACGAGAAGACTCGTTAGATACGCTTTTACAGTTTTCAGCGTCGTTTTTCTTGTACTTTTATGCTATACTCTTATGCTTACACAAATTTGCATGCTAAATAACGATGTTACCCTGCATGAAAAATAAAACTATTAGGATAGCCAAAAAACTAAAACCAAAACTAAACTAAAATCAACCAAGATAAAATTCACCGGCACAACATTCAAAATATAAAACAACTCAAAATTTAATCACAAACATCACACAAAACCACAAATTGCAACTAAATTAAGATGTCTCTATTGGATGATCGGGAATCCCTCGGAGGAGGTAACCTAAGGTTGCTAACGAGGCTTCCCACTGTCTAAGTGAAATTATGGAACTCATTAAGTTGAGTTTAGTAATTTCATTTAGAATAAGTGAATCCAATAGAAAATAGTGGTGCTGGAACGAGGGAACCGTAGGATCCTAACTGGTGTCACTCTAATCAACTTTAACATGCCCCCATAAAATTTAAAGAACTACAACCATAAGGCCATCTGATTTGACATCATAACTTGACACACTAGAAAACTCAAACTTGTCGTGGCAAGGAGCTAGGAGCTAGCATGGTGGGCAGCACGACCATCTTCAATAGCAAAATTCGTCGCGACAAGAGCTTGGAGCTAGCTTGGTGGGCAGCACGACCATCTTCAACAGCAAAACTTAGTCTCCCCAGCTAAACCAATCTTCCTTCCTTAGACTTAAACAACAAAGCCATAGGACTTCAAGGTCCCCCAGCTAAACCAATCTTCCTTCCTTAGATATAAACAACAAAGCCATAGGACTTCGAGGTTACTTTCTTATGCAATGTAAATCCTTACCTTATCTTTAGGTCTTTGTCCAACCTTTCTATATAGTATAAGCCCTAACTCATGTTAGGATTCCGAGGTCGTCGTTTGTCATGACCTAAACCCTCACATCTTCTAGGCTATTTGTGTGATAGTTTCACACGAATATAAGCCCTAACTAATAAAATTGGCAGGATGAAACACCTAAATATTTCTCCTCAGAAATGAAGCCAAACATTAGGGTAGCTTGGGAAGTCACTGGGGTTCCTCTGGATCCATGACATCCTCTAGTTCTTCCTCGGACTCTACAACAAAATGTTCCAAATTTGAACCAATCCCCTTTCACACCTCTACGTCCAATCTTTTTGAAAAATCCTACCCTTTGAAACTCCTTGAAGATAATATTTCTTGATTTTTATCGAGAGTCTTTTTAGGTGACTTTGGTCATTTAAGATGTAATTAACTATAGAGGCTTGCCCTTATAGAAATNTGACAAAGTTGTCTTACCACATGGGTATTACGTTTTAATGTGCTTATGTTTTAATGTTGTGTTAATTTGTAAATTTGAAAACTATTATTAAAATGGCTTGAAATTCAAATTGTTAAAATTAAGTCGTAACCGAAGAAGAATGAACCATAGGACTTGATCCAATACTGGAGGGAGACTAGCTTCATACTGAACTCGCTTCGATACCTTGCTCCTAATCTACTTCACCTATCAGACGTTCAAACCACGATAAATTTATAAAGATTCTGGAACCTCCCTATTTATGGGTGATTAAATAGAAGGTTCTAGAATCTAAGAGAGGTTGACCGTACTTGCTCAAAGAAGAAATGAGCGAAGTATGCCAATGGAAGAATGGTTGTCTAGCCGGCGAGGGAGTGGACACACTAACAATGTATGAAAACAAAACTTCCTAGTTAAAAATGGAGAGAAGAACACATCTCCAACAGAGTCACGAGAAATTGTTAGCCATTATTTTTTTAGAAGGTAACTTGATCAGATGGCGGCTTGGGCGGATTTCGGTCTGCTACAATTGGCTCCCCTTTGGTGATTCCATGGAGAATAAGGACTTGTCTCCTTCCTTCTCGGTTAGGCGCCTCACATATGTTGAGATATATCCTATTTCTTTTTTTTTCAATTTTTTGTGCTTCTATTTCCTTGGACTATTTTCTTTGGTGCTCTACTGTGACGCTCCAATGGCTAGGAGCTTCGCAGATGCACTAACTAGAAATTTGAGTACTAAAATTGGCACTTTAGGTCTTTTTCCACTTACATTTCATGAGGCTTCAAATATTGGTGGAGATTATTGCTTTATTAGAATGATGAGAAAGAGAAATGGAAAACTTGCTATGTATGTTTCTGAGGATGAGACTAATATACATGCTTCTTCATGTCGGCACGCTTTGTTGGTAAATTTCTTTGTGGCCACCCAAAGCTTGATGTTATTAGGAAGGATATAGATTCTTTAAAGCTTATAGGCTTATGTAAAATTGGTCAGCTTGATGGGCGATATATACTTATTCAATTATCTAATGATGAGGACTACATCAGATTATTTGCTCGTCATTATCTTAGAGTTGTTTATGTCCCAATGAAAATTTTAAAATTGACAGTTGATTTTGACCCCAAATCGGAGCCTCCCACTATTCCTAGATGGTTCCATTTTCCAGGATTAAAATTTCATCTTTTTAAACATGAGGTGTTGTTCTCACTTGAAACTTACTCATTATCTAGGCCTTTTGAGGCCCGTATTTTAGTATAGTGTGATATCACAATTCCTTTCTCAGATGAGATTTGGATTGGCCTGGCTCAACAAGGTTATTGGTAGAAGGTTGACCTTGAGAGACATTCTCCATATTGCCCCCATTGTTGTATGTTTGGACATACTTCTTCTCTTTGTTATCAATTACATCCTCATCTAAAGCACGGTGTTAATCAAACTTATCAATTTTTGGACCCTATCATTAATGAGACCACAGAAGCTGGACATGATGTTGGTATGACCACTGAGCAAAATGTTGATTTTCAAAATACTAATGCTGCTCCTACTAATGTTTTTAATGCTCCTTATGAGGCAAATAATGCTAATGTTACTAATGCTCCTGATGAGGAACATAATACAATTGTTGGTAACTTCGTATTGAAGGAGTTACATTGTGTTACTACCCCACATATGTCCACTGAAAAATGTAATCTCAACTCCAAATGAGAGGGAGTGCAATGTTCGCAGATCATTTTTCTCTTGATGAAAATGTGTTCCCAGCAACTGCTATTATAGTAGCTACTAATGCCTTAGAAGAGGAGTGGCTTGTGAAAAAGCCTAGCAAGAGTAAAGGTAAATGGAAAAATGAGTTTCTACATCTTAATAGTGATAATATTACCACTAATGATGGGAAATCTTAATCAGATGGGGAACATGTTAGCACCCTTCCTAGATCTACCAGATAGGGTAGCTTGAGAAATCATGTTTAATATAATGATTTGGAGTATTAGGGGAGTGACGAACCTTTTCGCCCATAATAGACTAAAGCATTTATGTAGGGTCCACAAGCTAGCCAACTTTGCTCTATTAGAGCCTCTTGTTCATCTTAATAAAGATCGTATCTTTAGACAATCTAAGCAAGATAAGCATTTTTGGAAGAAAAATAACAGAAGTTGGATTTTCTAGAAGCGCATTATTGATCCTAACATCATTGATAATGAGGAGCAATTTGTTATGGTTCATTTTAAACTTGATATCTACTTTGCTTGGGCTACTTTTATCTATGCCAGCTCTTTTTTTTTAGAATAAGTACCTTCTTCGGCAAAAGCTTACTCTTGTGGGAGATAATATCAAAGATAATTAGATCATTGGAGGTGACTTCAATATGATTATGTAACATACGGAGAGACGAGGAGGTGGGCGGTGTGATCTTACTCATATCAATCATTTTTGTAACATGATTTCTGATGCTGGCCTTTAAGATTTAGGTTATACGGGCCCTCCTTTCACTTGGAGAAGGGGATCACTTGCTCCGCAGCTGGATGATTTCATTGGAAATCATTATTTTCTTAATTATTTTCACATATCAAAAGTGCAACATCTAAATCATGATGCCTCTGATCACAACCCCTTTCTACTCTCTCTTGCTTTCACTATTAATCCATAAACATATCATTTTAAATATCATAGCATATGTACTACTAATGATACCTTGTTATGTATTATAAAGCAGACTTGGCATTACGATGGAGCTGGCAACTCTTGGTTCATTTTATGGCAATTACATAAAAAGATTGAGGGGCAGTTATGTCTTTGGAATTATAATCTCTTTGGCAATGTTCATCGTAAGGTGCAGGAGGTTTATAATTTAGTTGAAAACCTTGATGCTCAGATAATTTGTACACCACATCTTGTTGATGGCTTGGCTAAGGCTCATTTGAACCTTCTTGAAGCTATCTCTTTGGAAGAGGATTTACTTCAACAGAAAGAAAATGATATTTATTTCTTAAGTGGTGATAGGAACACTAGATATTTCGATGCCTCTATTATGATTAAAACACCTAGTAGGGTTTTTCTAGCTCATGATGAGGATATTGGCTAGAACGCAGTTGATTACTTTTCTGATCTTTTCATGTTTGTCTCATAGTCTCTTCATGTTAACAATGATTTATTTGATAAGGAACGTGAGCATGTCTCTTCCTTGTCCATATCCAATGTCTCCTCAGAGTAGGAAATCTTTTTGATCTATAAAGAAATCAAGTCTAATAAAGTTCCAGGCCCAAATGGTTTCTCTGCCTCTTTTTATGTTACTTACTGGGACATAAATAAAAAAGAGGTTAGCTATTCACAGTTTTTTTAAGGGTGAAGATTTGGGAAATTTTTTTACCTCTTCTATGATTGTGTACATACCCAAAGGTGTTGATAAAACTAGTTGGAATAAATTTCAACCAATTTCGCTCACCTCAATAATTTCTAAAGTTTTGAGTAAATTGTTGTTTTTTAGATTACAGCCACTGCTTCCTAGCAATATTTCTCCTCAACAATCTACTTTTTTCAAGGGACATGAGTTCACTGATAATATTTTACTTGGAGTAAAAGCTAATTTGAGATCTTGATAAGAAATATCATGGGGGTGTTATGGTTTTTAAGCTCGATATCAAAAAGGCTTTCAATACTACGAGTTGGGACTTTATTATAATTATCCTTCGAGCTCATGGTTTTCATCAAAAATTTTTTTCTTTAATTCAGAGATGGTTGGAAAAAAATCACTGCAGTGTTCTCATCAATAACAACTCTTATGGTTACTTCTCTGCTCACTGAGGTATTAAGCAAGGTGACCCCTTATCCCCTACCATTTTCATCATCGCTTTTGATACTTTTCTCGATTATTTTATCAAATGCAGTTTGAAAAGACACACACTCAATTCTCCCTTAAATTGATGAATTTGGTTAGCCATTTGGCATATGCAGATGATGCTATCCTTTCTCTAATGCTACTAAAAATGCCATGAAATCGATGATGCTGGTTTTTGACCTTTTTCAAGAAACTTCTGGTCGAACTTTTAATAAGTATAAATGCAACCTTTTCTTTGGGAAACCTGTTAATAGCTCCAATGCTAAGGGGGTTGTTTCTTATACTAGATGTCATCCTACTTCTCTCCCTCTCAAATATCTTGGTGTCAGTTTATTAAGGGGCCGTCAAAAACAAACTCAACTTGATGAGGTGGTAGATAAAATTAATTCTAAAATTTGTGATTCTAGGATTACTTTTATCTCGAATGGTGGGCATCTCACCTTACTTAAAAGGGTCAAACTCAGTATACCACTATATGCCTTGCAAATACTTAGCCTCAAGAAAAGCACTCCAAATACTTTAGAAAACCTTTTAATCATTTCTTTGGTCACACAGTCAATCCAACAAACATTAGTCTACTTTATCTAAAGTTTTCAATCCTAAAATCACGGGCACTTTAGGTTTTAAAAGCATTCATCAAATCTCTGATATGAATATGTTCAAACTCTAGTTTAAATTTCATGCTAATGACTCATTATGGGCTAAATTTATCTCACATAAATACTGCAACCAACTTAACCCAGTTGTTGTACAATGGAGGGTTGTTGTTTCAAAGATTNTTCCTTAGAGAGGCCTCTCCAAACTTCACACAGAGCTTCCCAAAGATCCCCTCAGTGCATCCCAACCATTTTCCTCACCCATTCCCCTTGTCGGAACCCAATTTTGAGCTTAAACCTTGCCGGAAACCAGGACAGAACCCAATACACCTCCACACTCCACCAAACTTCAATTGGTTGTGCTAAGAAGCAAGCACACCCCACCAAACTTCAATTGCTTGTGCCCACACCTTCACAAGAGTGAAAGAAGCCAGAGCCCTTTCAAATCCCCCTTCCACAGAGCCTCTACCATAGCTCTAGACCAACGCCTGAAAACGAGCTTGGTCGAATTCACACCTTGACTTCACACCAAGACCAGGGATTTAATCCCTAACCTACTTGGACCCCAACGAATGTGCCAAGCACCTCTGATTGAAGCTTCCCTTCTCAGAGCAAATGTATAAAACTCCTCCTCCTCCCGAGCTTATTTTGATCCTCCATTTACTTAAGCTTGATTTCATGGCACCTTAACCGTATGGATGTGTTTGTCTCACTTAGACGAGTCCATAGGATCAAATCCAAAGTGATTTGGTTAAGTCTAGGCCGAGATCTTAAGGTTTTAGTGTGGACGGGCACGGGATCATTCCATCGGAAACGATGATGGAGAGTCGTTTGATCAAGCGTGTATCAAATGAACGGGTGAGATCGAGCCGGACAGCANGAGTTTTCTAGTGTGTCAAGTTATGATGTCAAATCAGATGGCCTTATGGTTGTAGTTCTTTAAATTTTATGGGGGCATGTTAAAGTTGATTAGAGTGACACCAGTTAGGATCCTACGGTTCCCTCGTTCCAGCACCACTATTTTCTATTGGATTCACTTATTCTAAATGAAATTACTAAACTCAACTTAATGAGTTCCATAATTTCACTTAGACAGTGGGAAGCCTCGTTAGCAACCTTAGGTTACCTCCTCCGAGGGATTCCCGATCATCCAATAGAGACATCTTAATTTAGTTGCAATTTGTGGTTTTGTGTGATGTTTGTGATTAAATTTTGAGTTGTTTTATATTTTGAATGTTGTGCCGGTGAATTTTATCTTGGTTGATTTTAGTTTAGTTTTGGTTTTAGTTTTTTGGCTATCCTAATAGTTTTATTTTTCATGCAGGGTAACATCGTTATTTAGCATGCAAATTTGTGTAAGCATAAGAGTATAGCATAAAAGTACAAGAAAAACGACGCTGAAAACTGTAAAAGCGTATCTAACGAGTCTTCTCGTTCCACCATCTGAAACTTAAAAGGCAAGTTAAGACAGTTTATATGAAACAGGGAAGTAAAATTTTGGCGACCTACCTAACCCTAGGTCATATCTTGGTGGGCCCTTATTAATTTTATTAAGAATTATTTTTGTCAAGCAATACATGTTAAGTTTAGTAGATCTTAAACTTATTATGTTGCTTAATAGTTCATCCCGTAAACACCCTTAGTGCTCAGTGAGCCTTGATGTCTCAATTATCCCTAAGAATATGGTAATTATCACTCGTAATTAAATTTAAGAATTATGTGGGCGAAGACCCTTAAAGAGACAAGTTTAAGAGACTTAGCCAAATTTGGACTTGGGCTTGTAGTGTTTGAAAGATGTTTTAATTTTCAATGATGTTTACTTTCCTAATCCTTATGCATGAAACTTGATTTAGCCTAAGTCACTACTAAGCCCTTAAGATTTTGGTGAGTGTCTTAGTCCATGCAAATGAAATTGACTTATAAGTGATGATGATGATTAATATATATATATATTTTTATCATCAAATAGGGGTATTAAATTAGTGAGTTATTGACACCCAAAATCGTACCCCTAAATTTATGATCATTTAATCGGTTAGACTCCCAAATTTATGTAATTTAAGGAAATTGCAAATTTATCCTTTTTAATTAGGACAAGTGAGGTTGGTTTCTACCAGTTAACCCCTTGTGTTTAAAACATCTAAATATGTTAATTAAAATCAAAGATTTTTCATTTCCCTTTCTGAAATTAGCCCTAAATGTAATTAAGGTTAAATTTCCAAAATTACATATTTGCCCCTAAGGCTCTATCACTTCATAATTCATCAAATTTATTCCAAATGACTTTGGAATTTTTATCCTACCTCAATCATGGGTCAATTGAGGCATCAAAGGAGAAAGTGTGATCTTTCAAAATTTAATTTATCTATATAATTATTTTTAATGCAAAAATAGGATTTTTTTAATGAAAATTCCTAACTTGACCAATGTAAATCCTAATACCTTCANTGACACCAGTTAGGATCCTACGGTTCCCTCGTTCCAGCACCACTATTTTCTATTGGATTCACTTATTCTAAACGAAATTACTAAACTCAACTTAATGAGTTCCATAATTTTACTTAGACAGTGGGAAGCCTCGTTAGCAACCTTAGGTTACCTCCTCCGAGGGATTCCCAATCATCCAATAGAGACATCTTAATTTCGTTGCAATTTGTGGTTTTGTGTGATGTTTGTGATTAAATTTTGAGTTGTTTTATATTTTGAATGTTGTGCCGGTGAATTTTATCTTAGTTGATTTTAGTTTAGTTTTGGTTTTAGTTTTTTGGCTATCCTGATAGTTTTAGTTTTCATGCAGGGTAACATCATTATTTAGCATGCAAATTTGTGTAAGCATAAGAGTATAGCATAAAAGTACAAGAAAGACGACGCTGAAAACTGTAAAAGCGTACCTGACGAGTCTTCTCGTTCCACCATCTGAAACTTAAAAGGCATGTTAAGACAGTTTATATGAAACAGGGAAGTAAAATTTTGGCGACCTACCTAACCCTAGGTCATATCTTGGTGGGCCTTTATTAATTTTATTAAGGATTATATTTGTCAAGCAATACATGTAAGTTTAGTAGATCTTAAACTTATTGTGTTGCTTAATAGTTCATCCCGTAAACACCCTTAGTGCTCAGTGAGCCTTGATGTCTCAATTATCCCTAAGAATATGGTAATTATCACTCGTGATTCAATTTAAGAATTATGTGGGTGAAGACCCTTAAAGAGACAAGTTTAAGAGACTTAGCCAAATTTGGACTTGACTTGTAATGTTTGAAAGTTGTTTTAATTTTTAATGATATTTACTTTTCTAATCCTTATTTAAATGAAACTTGATTTAGCCTAAGTCACTACTAAGCTTACTTTTCTAATCCTCATTTAAATGAAACTTGATTTAGCCTAAGTCACTATTAAGCCCTTAAAACTATGAAACTTGATTTAGCCTAAGTCACTACTAAGCCCTTAAGATTTTGGTGAGTGTCTTAGTCCTTGCAAATGAAATTGACTTATAAGTGATGATGATGATTAATGTTTTTTTTTTGTTTTTTTTATCATCAAATAGGGGTATTAAATTAGTGAGTTATTGACACCCAAAATCGTACCCCTAAATCTATGATCATTTGATCACTTAGACTCCCAAATTTATGTAATTTAAGGAAATTGCAAATTTATCCTTTCTAATTAGGACAAGTGAGGTTGGTTTCTACCAGTTAACCCCTTGTGTTTAAAACATCTAAATATGTTAATTAAAATCAAAGATTTTTCATTTCCCTTTCTGAAATTAGGCCTAAATGTAATTAAGGTTAAATTTCCAAAATTACATATTTACCCCTAAGGCTCTATCACTTCATAATTCATCAAATTTATTCCAAATGACTTTGGAATTTTTATCCTACCTCAATCATGGGTCAATTGAGGCATCAGAGGAGAAAGTGTGATTTTTCAAAATTTAATTTATCTATATAATTATTTTTAATGCAAAAATAAGATTTTTTAATGAAAATTCCTAACTTGACCAATGTAAATCCTAATGCCTTCAAAATTTTTACTGGAGGTACCCTTAGACTAGAGAAGCCTTTGGACCAAATTTCATGATTTTTTGAATTTTATTTGAATTTTAAGAATTATTTAAAATTCTAAAGTATTTATTAATTATAAAATATTTTAATTGTGGAAAATTATATTTTATATTTTTATTTAATCTCCATGATGTCAAGGGACATAGAGAAAAAAATTTTAGATTTTTTTAATTTTTCTTTGAATTATTTGAATTATTTTAATAAAAATACATTTTTATCCTTTAAAAATTATTTTAAGCTTCAAAACTCAATATCTTTATTTAGAAAATAAGGAAAAATATCTCAATTGTTCCTAAGTTCTTAGAAAGTAATTTAAAACATTTCCATGAATTTTATTATTCTTGTGATTTTTACAAATTATTTAATTATTTAAATATTTAAAAATAGGCTAAAAATCAAGTTCTTATTTTAAATACCATTTTATTTTTAGAAAATACTCCTGATCATAGTNATTTAATCTCCATGATGTCAAGGGACATAGAGAAAAAAATTTTAGATTTTTTTAATTTTTCTTTGAATTATTGGAATTATTTTAATAAAAATACATTTTTATCCTTTAAAAATTATTTTAAGCTTCAAAATTTAATATCTTTATTTAGAAAATCAGGAAAAATATCTCAATTGTTCCTAAGTGCTTAAGAAGTAATTTATAACATTTCCATGAATTTTATTATTCTTGTGATTTTTACAAATTTTTTAATTATTTAAATATTTAAAAATCGGCTAAAAATCAAGTTTTTATTTTATATACCATTTTATTTTTAGAAAATACTCCTGATCATAGTGAACTCAAAAAATAAGTTTTTTTAAATTTTTAAGTTATATTTTAATTTTTAAAAATCATTTAAGTGCTAAAATAATATTTATCTTTAAAAATTAACTAAAGTTACCAAATGAACTCAAAATGCTTTGAAATTCTTATGAACAGTTATTTGGATCTTAGATAATAGCGGAGATAAAAAATCAAATCATTTTGAAGTTTGTGTTACCCAAAATTAATTTTCTTTTGTGTTTTAGGGTTGGTAAAGATTAAGTATATTCTTAGTAACTTAACTCATGAAATTATTTCCAGAGGATCCTCTGGTCATGGTGAACCTTCCAAAATTCTTTTGGAATTTTCTAAGCAACATGCTAATTATCATGATTAATTTATGCAAATAATAGACATAAACTTGAAAATTTTGGATCTCTGTCTAGGGACCTCCTTTGACTTTAGAAAAATCAAAGGATATTCTCTATGACAGAGGCAATAACATGCTAAAAATTCAAGCCATGGTGATATTCTTACATGCATGGAGAATCAAAACATTCAAATGAGTGTTTAATTAATTAAAAATAAAATATGCATCACATGGACTCCAAATCATTTCCACATTGTTCTCCTCTGTTTACTGAGCAAGATGGTATTTTTATTTTATTTTTATGATTTTTCTACACCAAGATATGAACTTTTAAAGCTAGAGCTATTTATTTAAATAAGAAAATCCCTATTTTTCTATTTAAATGTGCGGTGCTGACTAGATCCTAGGTAGCTCCGAAGACACACGTGGTGTGCTCTAATTGGATGCCACCGTCCACGTAGTCGCTGACTCGACCCGCAGTTCATGTAAGGAAGCGCTGTCGAGCTCGATCTCCTCTGTCCATTTAATACACGCGTGATCAGACGACTCCCTGTCATCATCCTCGATAGAGTGATCCCTTGACCGTCCACACTAAAACCCTAAGATCTCAGCCTAGACTCAACTAAATAACTTTGGGTTTGATCCTATGGACTCGTCTAAGTGAGACGAACATATCCATACGGTAACCATGCAATTAAATTAAGCCTAATCAAATGGAGAATCAAAATAGGCTCGGGAAGATGAGAGGTTCAATACCTTGGCTCTGAGAAGGGAAGCTTTGATCAAAGATGCTCGGCATGTTCGTTGGGGTCCAAGGAGGCTAGGGATTAAGCCTCTGGCTGCGGTGCAAAGCCTAGGTAGGAATTCAACGAAGCTCGATTTCAGGCGTAAGTCTAGAGCTATGCTAGAGGCTCTTTGGAAGGGGAATTTGATGGGGCTTTTCATTCTCTCACTGTGGTGAAGGTATGGGTGAGTTTAATTTGATTTTTGTGGAGTGTAGGACTGTAATGAGCTTTATCTTGGTTTTAGGCAGAGATTCAAGCTCAAAATTGGGCTGCGGCAAGGGGATTCAGCGCAATGTAGTGGTTGGATTACACTGAGGTGGTCTCAAAGAGGCTTTGGGATCAATTTGGAGAAGTCTCTTAGAGAAAATTTCAACCTCCCTCCATGGCTGTGGAGGGGATCTTTTATAAAAAGTGGCTTAAGCTATGCTTCCATGGCCAATTGGGGGTGAAATGTGCTGCCTAGGTGGAAGGCAGAGAGGCTCCAACATTTAATTTGGATGAAGTGGCCTCTAGATTTGATATGAGTTTAATCCCATGGGGGTGGCTCTCGATTTGGCCATTTTTCGGCCACTAGGCCGGCTGGCCGGCCAGGGGGAGGTGGCTAGGAGCTTGGGGAACCTAGGGGAATATGTCACAGTAATTTAATGAGTTTAGGCTTTGTTTTAGCAAAAATATCCTAAGCTTAAGCAAATATGGAATGAAATCCCTTAATCTAGGGAAACTTTGGTCCATGGCTTAGTTTATGGAAGCTTTATCCTGGCCACAAGGGTCCAACTAATGGTTTTGGAGTCATTAATTTGGTGACTTTTGGGTAGTTACGCCATCTTTAGTGCATGGGTTCAATGTGGGTTCAAGTGATCAAAGCTTGGTTTTGGGCTAGGCTAGCCATGTCAATTGGCCTAATTGATTGATCAACACTATATATATGATTGTTATGAAGATTTTTGGTGAAGGGTTGAAGTGATTTTGATTTCAATTGGTAGGTCAATTTGAAAGATTTTTGAAATTTGGTCGAATTTGGGCATGTTGGGTTAGACATGGGTTTAGGTTGAGCTAGCCTTGGGATAATTCCAAATTGAATGGTCCAAATGATCAAGGGAGATGTTGTGAATATTTTAAATGAAGAAATAAAGTGGAAATTTTGGGGCTAAGGCAATCAATTTGGTGAGATTTTGAGACATGGCCAATTTGGGGAAAATTTGGGGCTTTTTGGACTTAGGTTGAAATCAAATGAAACTGAGGCCTCACAAAGACTAGTTGAAGGTTAAGTTTGATGTATGGGAATATTATGAAGGTTTTTAAACACAAATTGTGGCAAGTTGAGTAGGCCATGAGTTCAATTTGGTGGAACCAAGTCATGGGGCCAAAATTGGGGTTTTGATGTAAATCAAAATTGGGTTCAAATTATGGATTAGTTGGGCTTGGATTTGATTTATTTTGGTCACATTGAGGGTTAATTTGAGTTTGGGATAGAATTTTGGGAGATTGGGATCAAATTGATGAGCATTTGAGGTAGATTTTGGGAAAAAATGGGTCTTTAAAAGGCAATTTGGGTGTTTTGATCAAAGATGGTCAAATTGGACAAATTGGGTCATCTCGTAGTTGAGTAAAATAAAATTGAGAATATTTAAGAGGTTTTGGGAATTTTTGAGATTTTTTAGAATTTTTTGGAATTTTGGGCTAAAGAGGGGTATTTTGGTAATTTGGCCAATTTTGGTGATTTTGGGTAGTTTGGGTGTTTTCAAGGTGTTTGAAATGATTTTTGAACCAATTTAGGTATTTTGGGTAAATTTGGGAATTTTGGCCAAATTTGTGGTCCCAAGGGTATCTAGGTAATTTGGGAAAATTTAGGGGCAAAAGGCTTGGTTGGGTATCTTGGTAGAGTTGGAGTGCCAACCACCATCAATAAGCCATGGACCAATGGAAACCCCATTTTAGGTCCTCTATGTAGTGTTCTTAGCTAAACCCTAGCCCAAGGCTAGTGGGTTTAGGGGACCACCTACATGAGTCTCCAAAAGTATCAAGGGACCAAAGCCTAGAAGTTTAAGTTTAGGATTGTGAGTGATTATGAGTGCAAATATTTACTATAAGCCCTAGACCAACACCCAGAGTCAACCCTAAGGTCCAGCAGTCCTAAGGGTGACTCATCTCTAGTTCCCCCACAATGACCTCACCTACTAAGTGTTAGAGTTTAGGACAATTATGTGGAACTTCAAGTTGAGTTAAGAGGAGTGTAGAATTTCTAATGGTGAGGGTTCCTTTTCTAGTTTTCTAAGAATAGTCAATAGGACAGTCCTATGGCTAGAACTTAGGCTACTAAAGTGGAAAAACAAAACCTCAACCAAAAGTGAGGTCAACAAATGGACCCCCAAAAGGTGGGGTGTGCTGGGCAAGCACAACGCGCGTATTGCTGTTGCTCGGTAAGATCAAAAAAGCTAATATAAATTCCTAAATCAACAGACCTGGAAGTATGTGTAGGGTTGGGCGTGTTATTTGTTTTTGCTGGGGAAACTCAAAAAGACTCCGCAAACGACCGTCGGGAAAACTGACGATTGAGGTGGGGACTTGATTCCAAATTCAGTGTTTAATTTTGATTTTGACATTGATAATTTCAAAGAATAGGATTGTGTGGGAGGATGAAATCGAGATGGAAAGCACAGAGGCTCACATCCGACTCAAAAGGGTAACAACAGTGTAGAAGATGGCAACCACTAAGGATATTACACTAGAAATGAAGGACTATACCAGTTCGAGTTACCACTGGGGAGTTATATTCGAACTGACGNAGATATGAACTTTTAAAGCTAGAGCTATTTATTTAAATAAGAAAATCCCTATTTTTCTATTTAAATGTGCGGTGCTGACTAGATCCTAGGTAGCTCCGAAGACACACGTGGTGTGCTCTAATTGGATGCCACCGTCCACGTAGTCGCTGACTCGACCCGCAGTTCATGTAAGGAAGCGCTGTCGAGCTCGATCTCCTCTGTCCATTTAATACACGCGTGATCAGACGACTCCCTGTCATCATCCTCGATAGAGTGATCCCTTGACCGTCCACACTAAAACCCTAAGATCTCAGCCTAGACTCAACTAAATAACTTTGGGTTTGATCCTATGGACTCGTCTAAGTGAGACGAACATATCCATACGGTAACCATGCAATTAAATTAAGCCTAATCAAATGGAGAATCAAAATAGGCTCGGGAAGATGAGAGGTTCAATACCTTGGCTCTGAGAAGGGAAGCTTTGATCAAAGATGCTCGGCATGTTCGTTGGGGTCCAAGGAGGCTAGGGATTAAGCCTCTGGCTGCGGTGCAAAGCCTAGGTAGGAATTCAACGAAGCTCGATTTCAGGCGTAAGTCTAGAGCTATGCTAGAGGCTCTTTGGAAGGGGAATTTGATGGGGCTTTTCATTCTCTCACTGTGGTGAAGGTATGGGTGAGTTTAATTTGATTTTTGTGGAGTGTAGGACTGTAATGAGCTTTATCTTGGTTTTAGGCAGAGATTCAAGCTCAAAATTGGGCTGCGGCAAGGGGATTCAGCGCAATGTAGTGGTTGGATTACACTGAGGTGGTCTCAAAGAGGCTTTGGGATCAATTTGGAGAAGTCTCTTAGAGAAAATTTCAACCTCCCTCCATGGCTGTGGAGGGGATCTTTTATAAAAAGTGGCTTAAGCTATGCTTCCATGGCCAATTGGGGGTGAAATGTGCTGCCTAGGTGGAAGGCAGAGAGGCTCCAACATTTAATTTGGATGAAGTGGCCTCTAGATTTGATATGAGTTTAATCCCATGGGGGTGGCTCTCGATTTGGCCATTTTTCGGCCACTAGGCCGGCTGGCCGGCCAGGGGGAGGTGGCTAGGAGCTTGGGGAACCTAGGGGAATATGTCACAGTAATTTAATGAGTTTAGGCTTTGTTTTAGCAAAAATATCCTAAGCTTAAGCAAATATGGAATGAAATCCCTTAATCTAGGGAAACTTTGGTCCATGGCTTAGTTTATGGAAGCTTTATCCTGGCCACAAGGGTCCAACTAATGGTTTTGGAGTCATTAATTTGGTGACTTTTGGGTAGTTACGCCATCTTTAGTGCATGGGTTCAATGTGGGTTCAAGTGATCAAAGCTTGGTTTTGGGCTAGGCTAGCCATGTCAATTGGCCTAATTGATTGATCAACACTATATATATGATTGTTATGAAGATTTTTGGTGAAGGGTTGAAGTGATTTTGATTTCAATTGGTAGGTCAATTTGAAAGATTTTTGAAATTTGGTCGAATTTGGGCATGTTGGGTTAGACATGGGTTTAGGTTGAGCTAGCCTTGGGATAATTCCAAATTGAATGGTCCAAATGATCAAGGGAGATGTTGTGAATATTTTAAATGAAGAAATAAAGTGGAAATTTTGGGGCTAAGGCAATCAATTTGGTGAGATTTTGAGACATGGCCAATTTGGGGAAAATTTGGGGCTTTTTGGACTTAGGTTGAAATCAAATGAAACTGAGGCCTCACAAAGACTAGTTGAAGGTTAAGTTTGATGTATGGGAATATTATGAAGGTTTTTAAACACAAATTGTGGCAAGTTGAGTAGGCCATGAGTTCAATTTGGTGGAACCAAGTCATGGGGCCAAAATTGGGGTTTTGATGTAAATCAAAATTGGGTTCAAATTATGGATTAGTTGGGCTTGGATTTGATTTATTTTGGTCACATTGAGGGTTAATTTGAGTTTGGGATAGAATTTTGGGAGATTGGGATCAAATTGATGAGCATTTGAGGTAGATTTTGGGAAAAAATGGGTCTTTAAAAGGCAATTTGGGTGTTTTGATCAAAGATGGTCAAATTGGACAAATTGGGTCATCTCGTAGTTGAGTAAAATAAAATTGAGAATATTTAAGAGGTTTTGGGAATTTTTGAGATTTTTTAGAATTTTTTGGAATTTTGGGCTAAAGAGGGGTATTTTGGTAATTTGGCCAATTTTGGTGATTTTGGGTAGTTTGGGTGTTTTCAAGGTGTTTGAAATGATTTTTGAACCAATTTAGGTATTTTGGGTAAATTTGGGAATTTTGGCCAAATTTGTGGTCCCAAGGGTATCTAGGTAATTTGGGAAAATTTAGGGGCAAAAGGCTTGGTTGGGTATCTTGGTAGAGTTGGAGTGCCAACCACCATCAATAAGCCATGGACCAATGGAAACCCCATTTTAGGTCCTCTATGTAGTGTTCTTAGCTAAACCCTAGCCCAAGGCTAGTGGGTTTAGGGGACCACCTACATGAGTCTCCAAAAGTATCAAGGGACCAAAGCCTAGAAGTTTAAGTTTAGGATTGTGAGTGATTATGAGTGCAAATATTTACTATAAGCCCTAGACCAACACCCAGAGTCAACCCTAAGGTCCAGCAGTCCTAAGGGTGACTCATCTCTAGTTCCCCCACAATGACCTCACCTACTAAGTGTTAGAGTTTAGGACAATTATGTGGAACTTCAAGTTGAGTTAAGAGGAGTGTAGAATTTCTAATGGTGAGGGTTCCTTTTCTAATTTTCTAAGAATAGTCAATAGGACAGTCCTATGGCTAGAACTTAGGCTACTAAAGTGGAAAAACAAAACCTCAACCAAAAGTGAGGTCAACAAATGGACCCCCAAAAGGTGTGGTGTGCTGGGCAAGCACAACGCGCGTATTGTTGTTGATCGGCAAGATCAACAAAGCTAATATAAATTCCTAAATCAACAGACCTGGAAGTATGTGTAGGGTTGGGCGTGTTATTTTTTTTTTGCTGGGGAAACTCAAAAAGACTCCGCAAACGACCGTCGGGAAAACTGACGATTGAGGTGGGGACTTGATTCCAAATTCAGTGTTTAATTTTGATTTTGACATTGATAATTTCAAAGAATAGGATTGTGTGGGAGGATGAAATCGAGATGGAAAGCACAGAGGCTCACATCCGACTCAAAAGGGTAACAACAGTGTAGAAGATGGCAACCACTAAGGATATTACACCAGAAATGAAGGATTATACCAGTTCGAGTTACCACTGGAGAGTTATATTCGAACTGATATATGAAAGGGAGAATGTATATGTCACGTTAGGAAGGAATGCACTGGGACACATCCAACCCAAGAGGTGATGAAGAAAATATCTGCTACGTTGAGGAGGAAAGCTCGAGGACTCACATCCAACTCAAGAGGTAGTGCGCAAATATATTGATCACGATAGGAAGGAAAGCACTGGGACTTACATCCAACTCAAGAGGTGATGAAGAAAATAACTGCTACATTGAGGAGGAAAGCACTGTGACTCACATCTAACTCAAGTGGTAGCGGGAAAATATATCGATCACGTTAGGAAGGAAAGCACTGAGACTCACATCCAACCCAGGAGACGACGAGGAAAATATCTGCTATATTAAAGAGGAAAGCGCCTTGACTCACATCCAACTTAAGTGGTAGCGGGAAAATTGATGAGCATTTGAGGTAGATTTTGGGAAAAATGGGTCTTTAAAAGGCAATTTGGGTGTTTTGGTCAAAGATGGTCAAATTGGACAAATTGGGTCATGTGGTAGTTGAGGAAAATAAAATTGAGAATATTTAGGAGGTTTTGGGAATTTTTGGGATTTTTTAGAATTTTTGGAATTTTGGGCTAAAGAAGGGTATTTTGGTAATTTGGCCAATGTTGGTGATTTTGGGTAGTTTGGGTGTTTTCAAGGTGTTTGAAATGATTTTTGAACCAATTTAGGTATTTTGGGTAAATTTGGGAATTTTGGCCAAATTTGTGGTCCTAAGGGTATCTAGGTAATTTGGGAAAGTTTAGGGGCAAAAGGCTAGGTTGTGTATCTTGGTTGAGTTGGAGTGCAAACCACCATCATGAAGACATGGACCAATGGAAACCCCATGTTGGGTCTTCTATGTAGTGTTCTTAGCTAAACCCTAGCCCAAGGCTAGTGGGTTTAGGGGACCACCTACATGAGTCTCCCAAAAGTATCAAGGGACCAAAGCCTAGAAGTTTAAGTTTAGGATTGTGAGTGATTGTAAGTGCAAATATTTACTATAAGCCCTAGACCAACACCCAGAGTCAACCCTAAGGTCCAGCAGTGCTAAGGGTGACTCAGCTTGAGTTCCCCCACAATGACCCCACCTACTAAGTGCTAGAGGTTAGGACCAATATGTGGAACTTCAAGTTCAGTTAAGAGGAGTGTAGAATTTCTAATGGTGAGGGTTCCTTTTCTAGTTTTCTAAGAATAGTCAATAGGACAGTCTTATGGCTAGAACTTAGGCTACTAAAGTGGAAAAACAAAACCTCAACCAAAAGTGAGGTCAACAAATGGACCCCCAAAAGGTGTGGTGTGTTGGGCAAGCACAACGCGTGTATTGCTGTTGATCGGTAAGATCAACAAAGCTAATATAATTTCCTAAATCAACAGACCTGGAAGTATGTGTAGGGTTGGGCGTGTTATTTGTTTTTGCTGGGGAAACTAAAAAAGACTCCGCAAACGACCGTCGGGAAAACTGACGATTGAGGTGGTNGGGTTAGGAAAACCACCAGAACTTTACTTTTCCTGCTCTTCATAAATGCCCTCACATGCATTTTGAGTTTCAAGTGGTGGAACAAGAAGACTCGCCAGGTACGCTTTTACAATTTAAAGCACCGTCTTTCTTGTGCCCTCTTCCTTACATGCTTTATGCTTACGTTGTTTCTTTTTATACTTGCATGCATGAAAACAACATAAACTTCCATGTTAACCAAAACCAAAATTGAAACTAAAACTAAAATTAACCAAGACAAAATTCACCCCCACAACATTCAAAATATAAAATAACTCAAAATTTAATCACAAACATCACATAAAACTACAACTTCAACCAAATTAAGACATCTCTATCGGATGATCGGGAATTCCTCGGAGGAGGTAGTTTATGGTTTCTAACGAGACTTCCCATGGGCTAAATGAAATTATGGAACTCATTAAGTTGAGTTTAATAAGTTCATTTGGACTAAGTGAATCCAATAGAAAATAGTGGTACTGGAACGAGGGAACCGTAAGATCCTAACCGGTGTCTCTCTAATCAACTTTAATATGCTCTCATAGAATTTAAAGAACTTCAACCAAAGAGCCACCTGATTTGATATTATAACTTGACACACTAGAAAACTCAAACTCATCGCGGTGAGGAACTTGGAGCTAGCATGGTGGACAATACAGCCATCTCCAGCAGCAAAACCTGTCTTCTCTAGCTAAACCAATCTTCCTTCCTTAGACTTAAACAACAAAGCCATAGGACTTCGAGGTTGCTTGCTTATGCAACTTAAATCCTCACCTTATCTTTAAGCCTTTGTATAATTCTGTTATACAATATAAGCTCTAACTCGTCTTAGGATTCCGAGGTTGTCGTTTGTCTCGACCTAAATCCTCACATCTTTCAAGCTATTTGTGTGATCATTTCACACGAATGTAAGCCCTAACTAATAAAATTGGCAGGATGAAATACCTAAATATTTTTCTTTAAAATTGAAGCAAAATATTAGGATAACTTGGGAAGTCACCGAGGTTCTCCTCTAGATCCATGACATCCCCTAGTTCTTCCTCATTTGGATTCTACAATAAAATGTTCCAAATCTGAACCAATCCCCTTTCACACTTCTACGTCCGATCTCATTGAAAAGTCTTATCATTTGAAACTCCTTGAAGATAATATTTCTTGATTTTTATCGAGAGTCATCTTAGATGACCTTGGTCATTTAAGATATAATAACTATAGGGGCTTGCCCGTATTGGAAGCATGTCCGAACCCAATTTAACATAAACCCTATTTAATCTTTTATATTAAATAAGGGAACTTGTTTGAAAATACAAACAGTTTTGTAAACCAGACGGACGTCATACTTTCTGTAGTTTATTTGATCGAGCCTCATCCTTAANGCCCTAACTAATAAAATTGGTAGGATGAAACATCTAAATATTTCTCCTCAAAATTGAAGCCAAACATTAGCATAACTTGGGAAGTCACCGAAGTTCTCCTCTGAATCCATGACAACCCCTAGTTCTTCTTCCTTTGGATTCTACAATAAAATGTTCCAAGTTTGAACTNAGGTGAAGATTTTCGTTGAAGAGTCCTACCCTTTGAAATTCCTTGAAGATAATATTTCCTGATTTTTATCGAAAGTCTTCTTAAGTGACTTTAGTCATTTAGGATGTAATTAACTATAGGGGCTTGCCCTTATAGGAAGCATGTCCGAACCCAGCTTAATATAAACCCTATTTAATCCTTTATTTAAATAGGGGAACTTGTGGGAAAATACAAANGCTTAATATAAACCCTATTTAATCCTTTATATTAAATAGGGGAACTTGTCGGCAAATACAAAGGTTTCACAGACCAAAANTATCTTTCGGGATAGATACAGGATTTGAGGTACAGTGCTCTTTCATTTTAAACTATGAAAAATATGGAGTCAATTTAAATTCATACTTCAACATCCTTTCGAAGTGGGCAACGAGATTTTGATTCCGGTGACCGACAGCTTCTTACGGGCAACTCCCCACAAACCCCACTCAACAAAAAAATAGCGCCGACACNTGAGGTACAATGCTCTTTCATTTTAAATTATGAAAATATGAGGTCAGTTTGATTTCATACTTCAACGTCCTTCCGAAGCGGGGGACGGGATTTGGATTTTAGCCACCGACAGCTTCTTACGGGCAACCCCACAAACCAATCCCCGAAATAACATCGACAATTTATTATGTTGCAAATCAAATCAAATAGTGTTGTGTCGCGCGCGCTTTAAAATTAATTAATTTTTTTTACTTTTNGGATTTGAGGTACAACGCTCTTTCATTTAAACTATGAAAAATATGGGGTAAGTTTGATTTCATATTTTTTTATAACTAAATATATATATGTAAATTAAAATGTCCTTTAGAAGCGAGCGACGAGATTTTGATTCCGGTGATCGACAGCTACTTATGGGCAACTCCTCCAACCAAAAATAGCACCGACAGTCCTATAATGATATAAGTTTAAAAAGAGCATTTTGGTATGTGAGACAAAAGAATTAGATTTCCACAACGNTTACTTTTAAATTACCTTTTTACTGAAAATTTTAAAATTCCCACAAACTAAGACTTACCCGATCTACAGATCGATCTCTATTACTTTATAGTGTTTGCACTAAGTTTACAAGGTTTTGGCCATATAACTAACCCCAAAGCTTTCTGTTTTAAAGCTGTTGGGATGGCCTACCCAACGCTGACTTTTTCTTTTAACTTGCCAACAAGCCATGAAGCCCGCAATGTTGCTCCTACCATTAAGTTTGGAGCCGTATTTGAAGCATTCAAGGTTATCCTCGGGATGGCCCCATTCGTCATGATGAAAGTCACCGCTCCAGAAGTTTAGGAGTTGTCTGCTGAGTTCAACCTGAGCTGTCTTCAAGACCTCCCTTCAAATAAGAAGGCTAAGACTACAGCTGCCACCCCGACACCTACTAATCCCATTGTCCCCACTGCCGCTAAGGGGAAAGAAGTAATGGGCATTGAAGATCCGACTGAGGTGTTATCTGTCCTGCCATAAATATTCAAAATTGGGTCACGTTCAAGGACTCCACCACTAACCCAAACTCAAAGGAGAAACCACAACAGGAGAGTTCATAGGGCCACTAAAGCTCAGGTTCCTAAGGAGATACCCGTCAAGGAAGATCCTCACTAAGACGAATAAAGATTACTGTAAACATATCCACTTCTGTGGGGATGTAGATTCTATCCTTTAATGGATGCCGATGAGCACGAGAGTACTCAGAAAATCACTGTTGCATTACCATCGCTTCATGGACATGGTGTGGAGTGAAAGTAACCTTCTCATATCACCCGAGTCAGTTCAATTTCTCAGAGACTAGCTGCCAAAGAAGGTTGTTCAGTCGGTAAATTACTCAAAAGAGTGGGACATGCAATATCCCCTCGAAGGAAGAAAGAGATTTTAAAGGACATCAGATCCGCCAAATGATCTCAAAAGTTAACCAAAAATTTTCATTCTCATATTCTCGACTTATTCCATTTGGGAAGGAGAGTCGACACTGCTATCATCCCCACAACATCTACCACTATCAGGACCACAGATCATTGAGCGATTAAGTCAAGACTGGGTCCGAGAATCCTAACAATCACCCACTTCAAAGAAATTCCTAAAACTATAAAGGAAAAGATGAAGAAATTGCCCTGTGTTGTAGTCGGTCTGCACCATAGGAGCATACCTCCCTTTGACATTCTGATGTTTCTGCTAGGAAACTTTATCCTGAAACATCATCGTCAAAGAAAAATGTGTTGATATCCAAGGTCATTGTACCGATACAGTCCAGTAAGCCAGCAAGGCAAGATCGTGGAACAAAGTCAGGGTACAAATTATATGACATCATCACAGCGATTGCCAGTGAGATGGAGGAGCCAGAAGAGGAGGTACACTAGGGTCCTCCTGATTTTAAGACAATTAAATAACCAATAATTTAAGAAAAATTTGGAAAGCTCGTGATCGAGATTTTTGAGTTGGCTCAGGAACATGGAGTCTCCATTGATGATGATGAAGACTTTGACTATAATCATTACCTCGAAGAAGATTTCATGGATGTCCATGTCATTGAAACCAGATCCACTATATCTACGCACGAGGCTCAACCTCTCATCGAAGAGAACACTGTAGATGAGCTGTGTAGGGTTATTCTCCTAAGAGATGAGCAAATCAGCCAACTAGAGAAAAGAATAGAAGAGATGGCTGCAGCCATGACCGCCATGGCCACAATTCAAGGACAATCTTAACCACCATAGTTTGGCATCTCCAAAGGTGAACCAACATGCGATAATACACATTGTAGATGAAAGAAGAGAGGCTGCCTCAGCCAACAGAGATGAGCAACAAAAGAAGGATTCTCCATCGGGCACCATGCCAGAAAAGGAATTTAAACAAATGGTCAAGCAGGTTCGAGAGGCCCTTAACCCAATCTAAGGGCGATGCATTGATTTTGAAGTTTAGACCTTACCCGAATGAATTCGGTGATGTACCCTTCGCTAAGGGTTTTGTGTCCCTAAACTTTAAGATATTTGATGGGATAGGAAATCCCAAACAACATATAGCACATTTTCGAGCCAGTTGTGGCAACAAAGAAATAAAAAAGCTTTACTCTTCCAATAGTTCGTCAATAGCATATCAGGGATTGCTTTGGATTGGTATGTTTATTTGCCCAATGGATCAGTTAAGACATTTTCTAAGCTAGAATA
The DNA here is from genome assembly GCA_002079205.1 of Phalaenopsis hybrid cultivar. Taxonomy (NCBI): domain Eukaryota; kingdom Viridiplantae; phylum Streptophyta; class Magnoliopsida; order Asparagales; family Orchidaceae; genus Phalaenopsis; species Phalaenopsis hybrid cultivar. The sequence goes on along the minus strand of JXCR01146869.1, from coordinate 57,448 downwards.
ATTATTTGTGAAAAGATTTGTCGGAACGCAACACTATGTCTCTATAGGAGAGCTCATGATGGAAAAATAAAAACCCAACGAGACTTTGGTGGATTACATTTTGAGGTGGAGAAACCTTGGCATGAAATGTGAACCTCAGCTGCAGGAACATCATAAAATTAAGATATTACTCAAAAGCATTCATGGGCAAGTAGCTTTCATGCTCAAGGGACTCACCATCAAATCCTTTGAGAAACTACTCAATAAAGCCAGCAGTCTTCAAGAGGAAAGTAAACATACGAATTCTCATGAGAAATCCAAGGCAACCAGAGTATTTGAAAAGAAGTCAGGAACAGTAGCAAATGTCAACAAAGGAAAGTAACAAATGAAAATAAATCTAGAAAATTCTTGTCAATCTTCATTACAGCATGCTCAGAAACAAAGTAGTCAGTCCAAACAGCGACCGCCTCGAGAAGGATCATCTCGAACAGAGAATAAGAGAATATCTCTGACAAAATGACAGAAAATGGTGTATTCTTTCAATGATGAAGCCGTATCCTAAATGTTCAGGAGTCTGATGAAGAAGCCTGAGTTAAGACTACCAGATCCAAAGAAACCCGAAGAGGTTGACAAGAAAGATCAACCAAACTATTGTCTGTATCACAGATTGCTTGAACACACTATAGAAAAATGTTTCATCTTTAAGAACTATCTCAAGAAGAACCCTAAAGAAGGGAATATAACGATCTTGAAAGAATATTTAAGAGAACCTGAAAAAGGTTCCATAAATATGATTTTGGCTGAGCCAATCTCCCTAATTGATCCTTTTACTGGGGAAGATGGATGGAGTCCGACTTGGGATGAGTTCAAGACAGTCCTAAACCAAATATAGGATTCATCAAAATGATCTTCTGCATATACTAGAAAAGATGGATGGAAAGATGTTTGGAGCAAATCATTCAAGAAAATATTGAATCAAATCCAGAATGCTTCAAAAGAAGCATCCGTTCAAAGTCTTCAGCCTGCCAAACCTGAGATGAAGATTTCACCACAAGATCCGTCATCGTAAAGGACAAAGAGGAAGAAGAATACTACTACAAAGATTGATAGCATGAGGGGTAGGATAGGGGTTGCCTCTACTTAATTAGTTGTTTCAGATTTGGGGAAGAAAATCCTCAAACCCCTGACTTTGTATGATTATCTTTTTGCCCCTCCGGGGTCTTATGAATATAATGATTGTGATTTTGGCTATGTTTTAACTGTTTCTGGTGATAACATAATTGATGTTAACTAATCTAGCCTCAATCTCAATTCCCAAAACAATCCTCAAATTGTACTTGAGTCTGATGAACTTGCTAACAAGACCACAGAAGACATCCATGATACCGCTTACGATAGCACTGGGAGTGAGGAACCAATTTTTGAGCACCACTGTGCATCGCTTGCCATCAACTTAGATCTTTCCGACAAAGAAGAAATGCTAGAAGATTCAATAATGATGTCATAAGAAGAAGAAATTATAGAAGTGAAATTAAGGAGCGGGAGAGTGTTACCCCTGAGAACAACTTTAGTATATAAAGGAAAACATATATTACTTCTAGAAGAGCTATCTCCACCTCCACCAGTGGAAGAATCACACAACCAAGAGAAAATTGGAGGATCATACAAAGTGCATTACAATGTGCTAGCTCATCTTAGGAAGTTGCTGGCCTGATTAAGCATCTACGAAGCTCTAATCCTATCAAAGGAGATGAGAGAGTCTCTGGTTATAGCTTTGCTTGACCTAGAGATTTGCTTAGCCCAGTTGGCCAGCACTTCCTCAAATGAAGTTTATTCATTGAAAGAACAGCCCGGGGTAACCTTCAAAGATGAAGACTTGCTGCTCGGTACCACCAACGACAATCGTCCACTCTACATCTTTGTTAATATCAGTAGATTTATGTTTTTCGGAGTCTTAGTAGATCCAAAAACATCCTTAAACTTGATGGGTCTACAGACATTAGCCTATTTGAACATCAAGGCTCAAAAGCTTATAGCCGATAAAATGATGCTAAGAGGATTCAACCAAAAGGGAGATAAAGCCCTTGGATCTATTATATTGCTTATGAAGGTTGGAGAACTAGCAACAACCGCCAAGTTTCATATCATTGATGTTGACACCTCTTTCAACGCTCTACTAGGTCAACCGTGGATTCACGAACACAACATGGATCCATCTTCTCTACACCAGTGCATTAAGTACTACAAAGAAGGACAAGAACATTGCATCAAGGGAAATCTACAACTGTTTTCAGTTAATGAAGTGGGCATTCATGAAGATCACACCTACTACATGCCTCCAAAGAAAACAATCTTCTCTCGTGAAATCGCAACAAATAAAAGTGAAGATTCAGAAAAATCACAAAGAGGAGGCCATTCAACTCCGTTTCAGCGATCTTCCACCACTCTGCAACAAGTTGGTGGCGGTTCTTTTAGTTCGTGCACTCGAGGTCGAGATCGGGGACGTGGACGTGGAAGAGTTAACTTAATCGTTGAACAGACTGGGTCAACCATCAACATTGGTGATGAAGACAGTTCCGAAGATGAAATAATGATGACAAAATAGAATAAACCTCAATACGAGATATCCTTATAAGATGCAGAGAAAAGCGAATATGAGACGATGTATGATTTTATAAACCACTATGTGAATGCTATGACCCTTACTCTGATTCTCTCTCAAAAGGTTGAGATTTTAGAGGTCAAGAAAGTCTATAGAGTTGGTTTAAAGTTGATAATATTTTACCGTGCTTCTACCTCTACTAATCTTGAAAATCATGTAAATTTGGATGCAGATCCTAATGAATTAATGGAATTGCCTTTTGGTTACTTTTCACCTTGTGTACGAAAGTTATTCAACAGGGTCATTTGCCAAAACAATTGCCAAAAGATAAACTACAAATTTTTGAAAAGTTATGGAGTGTTAAAAATCAAAACTCTTAACTCAAAAGAGGGCATCAGATTTGATACAGTCAGACCAGTCGATGACTCAAAATTTTGCATGGTTGTTACTAGTGAATCAGAAGAGGATTGCCTCGATATAGAGGATCACTCTACTATTTAGCTAATAGAAAGCGCTCTGCCAGAATTTAAGGAGGAAATTAAATCAATGGTTGATGAGTTAAAGGAAATCAACCTTGGGACTGAAGAATAACCCCGACCTAAATTTATAAGATTTTTACTCAATGATGAAGAATATCTACTATTGATCAAATTGTTAATTGAATTCAAAGATTGCTTTGCATGGAGCTATGAGGAAATGTCAGGACTGTCAACAGAGGTTGCAGTTCATAGACTCAGGGTAGACAAGGAGATGACCCCAATAAAACAAGCTCCCAAAAAAATCCACCTCAAAATAGGGCAGCAAGCCATTGCTGAGGTAAAAAAATTAATAGACGCTAACTTTGTGAAAGAAGAATGATACCCCACATGGTTAGCTAACATTATACCTGTCAAGAAGAAAAATGGACAAATCTTTGTTTGTGTCAACTTCAGAGATTTGAACAAGGCATGTCCAAAAGACGAGTTTCCACTACCAATACCGGAAATGATGGTGGACATGCTTCAACACACAAAATTTTCTCTTTCATGGAAGGATCGCCAGGATACAACCAAATGAAGATGGCTCTTGAAGATGCAGCACTTACAACCTTTAGAACACCAATTGGAATTTTCTGTTACGCAGTGATGTTGTTTGGCCTAAAGAACGCTGTAGCAACATACCAACGCGGAATGACAAAGATTTTTTACGACCTCATTCACAATCAAGTGGAATTCTAAGTGGATGATTTGGTCATTAAAAGTAAACCAAAAATAGACCATTTGTAAGATTTGGGGATCGTGTTCGAACGACCACATTGGTACGACCTTAAAATGAATCCCTTAAATTGCACCTATGGCGTTACCTACAGGAAGTTTTTAGGATTCGTTGTCCATCATCGGGGAATCGAGATCGACCTAGATAAGATTAAAGTTATCTTGGAAATGCCTCCTCAAAAAACCTTCAAACAACTATGTTCCGTCCAGTGGAAGTTGGCATATCTGAGACATTTCATTTCCAATCTCAGATAGGTGTCAGCCCTTCTCGGCATTAATTAAAAAGGACGTCAAATTTGTCTTGGAAGAGAAATGTTAGCGGGCCATCGAGGACATTAAGAAATACTTAATGACACCTCTTGTTTTGGCAGCCCCTATCCCAAGGAAACTTTTGATACCTTGTACCACGGCCTTAGATAACTCTCTTGGAGCCCTCTTAGCCCAAGTCAATGATGAGGTTAAAGAAAATGCACTCTGTTATTTGAGTCACCATCTAATATCAATGGAGATAAGGTATCCACCTATTGAGAAACATTTTCTAGTATTAATTTTTGCCTCAAAAGAACTTAGACACTACATGTTTTTTGATAAGATCACCCTAATTTCAAAAGTCAATCCGTTGCAATATTTGATGACCCGACCAACACTCTATGGACGTCTAGCAAGAAGTTCAATGATTTTATTGCAATTTGATATAACTTTTGTTCCCCTCTGTGCTATCAAGGGAAAGATTCTAGCAGACTTTCTCGCTGCACACCGACTGCCAACTGGGTCCCCTCTCAGCGATGAACTACTAGACGAGCAAATACTACAAAAGAAATTCTCCAGTGAATAACACTGGGAAATGTACTTTGACAGAGCTTCATCAGCCAAAAAATATAAAGGATCAGGCACAATTATGCCGGGCAAAGCAGGAATCATTTTGATCTTTATCACGCCACATAGGGGTATGTTGAGGTTCTCATACCACCTGACAGAGCCATGCACCAACAATGAAGCAGAATATGAAGCCATAATCACCGGATTAGAGTTGGCAATCTTGATGGACATTGTCATTCATTGTGACTCACAACTCGTCATCCAGCAAGTCATTGGACATTAGAAAATTTTGAAACCATGGCTAGTAAAACACCATCAGTAAACAATGAAGCTGCTGGAGTAAATCCTCAATGTGACTTTCTAACATATTCCTAGGTGAGATAATGCTCATGCCGACGCTCTAAGAAAACTCGTCAAGGAGCTGGCGTGTCCCCCAAAGGATTCATTAAAATCACAGTACAAGGAAGACATGTTTTGTCTCGAATTGACCTCGAAACTCTACATAAACTTGAAAAAGAAGAAGCGATAAATGCAGTTGCTGATATCAATGAAGATTGGCACAAGTCATTGACAGAATATTTTCTTACTGGAAAGCTGTCAGAGGACAAATCTTAGGCACATCACATTAGAAAAAGGGCTATGTCTTACGCTCTAGTAGGTGACATCCTCTACAAGAGATCATTTGACCAGATGTGGCTATGATGTTTAAGCAAAGATGAAGTACAAAATATTGTCAAAGAAGTACATGACGGATTGTATGGTTCCCACTAGTCAGGGCCAAAAATGAAAATGAAGATCGAAAGGCTCAGATATTACTTGTCAGCAATGATATTCGATTGCATGGATACAACTAGAAGATGTCACTAGTACCAAGTGCATGGGGTGGTCTTGCACCAGCCTCCGAATGTGCTACACCTAACCGTTGCCTAGTGGCCATTCGAGTGTTGGGGCATGGACATCATAGGTCTGATAGACTCTCCATCTTTCAAAGGATAGAGATATATACTTGCAGCCACAGACTATTTCTCTAAATGGGCAGAGGAAGTACCGTTATGAGAGGTTACAACACAAAACGTCCTTCAATTCTTTAAAAGCCAAATCGTCTACCATTTTGGAGTAACGTGAAAAATAATTTTCGATAATGGGACAGCTTTTAAAAGCACAAAAATCAACATTTTCATCAAAAGACACGAGATAGATTAGAGATACTCTACAATTTATTATCCTAGAGAAAATGGCCTGGCTGAAGCCTTCAACAAGATACTGGTATAGATTTTGAAAAAGAAGCTAGATAAAAACAAAATAGATGATGTTCGGGACTCCCACTCAGTGCACACCCTACATGCTCATGTACAGGGTGGAGGTCGCGCTACCGTTAGAAATTTAGATGCTGTCTCTCAGAATCGTTGTTGCCAACCAACTCATAACAAAAGAAAGTGCAAAACTCAGACTTGAAGAACTAAAGAGTCTTGAAGGAAAATGACTTGAAGCACAACAACATTTGGTATTTTACCAAGAAAAGATGCTACAAGCTCATGACAAATTGTTCCGTCCAAGGACATTCAAAGTTGGTGACCTCATCCTCGTGCTCAAAAGGCCTGTTCTTACACGCCGCAAGATATCCAAAATATTCAAGCCAACTTGGAAGGGACCATTTATCGTTGAAAAGGTCTACGCAGGAGGAGCCTACCAGTTAGTAGATTTTCGGGGTGAAAGAGCCATGCTACCAATCAACGGACAATACCTAAAGACATACTATGTAACCTGACATTGCTTGCCTTCACTTGATTTGAAATTTTAAAATTTTAATTATTTTGGGGTTCTCTATGTGGTCGAAGGTCTGTGACCGGGTCCAAAATTTCTTGTATTAAAAAAAAAAACTCAACATAATGAAAATTCTTTAAAATTACACACTTCATTTTTCTCTTTCTAAACATAATATTCTACTAAATTAAACAAAATGAACACATAAATAAACAATCTTCTCACCAAAAAAACAAAAAAATCCTTTAATAAATACTTTGTTTTATTCTTGTTCACACTAAGTTTCAACTCACTGACATTTTTTCTGTCGTATGCAGAGAAATGTCAGGCCATAGGCTGATCTTTGCCTTTAAAGATGGTTGGAACCTCACACTCAATGAGGAGATGGCACCGCAGAGCGACACTATAGACTTTTACATGGAATTTAGTTAAGTCGACATGGATTTTGAAGGGCCTCTAATAAATGTCATCAGCCTATGGGAAAAAGAAGGGCTGCCCTCACTGCTAAGGTTGAACACCAAAGACAATTCATCATTGAAGGGAAAGAATGTGATGGTACAATAAGACCCGATGGAGGGCCCCAGCCGCCTACCGTCTATGATAGATATGCCGACTGGAGGCCTAGTCACTACTGATAATGAAAGACTACCAAATGCTCCACTACAAAGAACTTAGCGCAGAAATGCTAACGGTCAAAAGCAGAGGGCTTTCTTACGAGAAGAAAAAAGACGTCAGAAAGAGGCAGAGAATTTACTTACCCATATTCCTGAAGAGAACATTTATGATCTAGGCATGAGAGAAACCTCTTCCAGCTTGCCTAATATAGATAAGGAGTCCGGGTTTGTTACAGATCCAGATATACCACCAGCTTCAGATGTTCTTTGCACGGGTTGCCCGACCTGCAACGCCAAAATACTTGCATAAGCGTCATTCACAGGGGCATTCGTGGAATGCCCGAACTGTAATGTGCTACACCTACAGCACTACAGCACCTTAGAGGAGTACGAATTTACCAATGATGGGTCTCAGACTGCCAATTGATCGATGGGGGAGTCATATATTTTGCTTGGAATAGATCAATATGTCACGTGGAGTCCAGAGCCATATGTTCCTTTGGATGTCGAGTCACACATTCCGTTAGCACCAGAATTAACAGCAGCATGGGTTCCTACCGACGTTGAAATGAGGGAATATCCTCGACAGCTGTTGATTCTCAGTATGGTAAAGTACTATAAGATGAGCAAAGTGAACAAAAGAAATTTCAAATTCTACTAAGAAGTGCAAGGGAGATTCATCAACATATTAGAAGTGTTGGAATTATACATCAGGGTCTTCTTAGAAAGTGATGAACAAAGCATTCTCGACTGCATTTTTGACTTGGGGGATTGAAGTCAAGTAGGCCTGCTTATGGAAAGAACCTATTTTGAGCCAAGTAAATGGATGTGAAGAAAGGGGAGGATCACTATCTAGTGCGGCTGCTACTACAACTTCACCAACGATAGACAAGGAAATCCTCCTGGGATTCTCAGACACGATCAGGTGGATCCATCACCCCCAATTATAAAGTGGATCATTAAAAGAATGGTCAGATGGAATATACTGCCAGCTAATTGCATCTCTAAAAGTTGTATTATTAACATATATGATGAAGGAGACTGCATACCTCTACACATTGATCATCATGACTTTGTGAGGCCTTCTACATGGTCTCATTCACAAACAAAAGCAATATCTTATTTGGATAAGAAATTGATGTCATTGGTCTTGAAAAATTTAGACGAGCTATAGAAATTCCACTGCCTATTGGTTCAGTTCTAGTCCTTAAAGGAAATGGGGCGGACATCGCCAAACACTGTATTCCAGAGGTGCAACACTGTAGGGTGTTCGTGACCTTTCGACGAATGGACAGTAGTAAAATGCCATATGGATTTAAACCAGATACAAAATTGGAGGAACTGCTACCGTACGAGCTATGAGAGGGTTGCAAAGGGAACCCTTGTCCTGTAGCGTGGCTTAGAAGGTCAGCTCGATCAGGACCTTGCCCCGTTAGAAACAGACATTCAGAGGATTGCTTTCCGTTTTGCTGCACTACAATACATCAGATATGATATGTATTAGACATGCTCAGTTTATGATATGTACTTGGCATGGCCTATTTTTGGATGTACTTTGATGCAATCTGCGCATTGTACTTTTTGAGGCTTTGGCCTAAAACCAACCTGTAACACATATTGGAGCAAATGAATAAAGCTTCTTTCAGAAATTTGTCTATTTGTTCAATTGCCTTTTTGTGTGATGGATAAAAGCCACGAACCATGCGTTGGTTCAGGATTAAAATGAACAAAGAATAAAACAACAAAATTCAAATAAAAAAAATGTAATAATAATATTAACAAACAAACAATAAATCAATTCTCTTTTGAAAAAATGAACCAACTAAAATTGAATTTTGAAAACATATTTTGAAAAATTAAATATGATAAAAAGATAACTTTTTGAGTTGATTCTCTCGATTTTGAGGTCTCCTACTCTTTGCTCGTGCAACATAACTACCATTGTCTGCACTAATTCTCTTAACATCCTCACAGAATTTTACGTTCCGCACAAAACCTCAAAAAAATTTCACAAATCTTCTTCAACAATGTCAACTTTTCACATAACACACATCCTTGAATTCAACACCACAAACTATACTTAAATTTCAATTCTCATCTTAGAATCAGTCCCTAACTTCTGACTCACTCCCTTTGAGGTCGGACCTTAACTTCCGACTCTCTCTCTTGAGATTGATCCTTAACTTTTAATTCTCATTTTTGAAATCAGTCCTTAACTTTTGATTTCCACCTTTTGAGGTTGATCTTTAACTTACGACTCTCTTTTGTGATTGATCCTTAAATTTTAATTCTTATCCTCGAAATCAGACCTTAACTTCAGATTTCTTCCTTTCAAGGTTGGTCCTTAACTTCCGACTCACTTTCTTGAGATTGATGCATAACTTTCAATTCTCATTTTTGGAATCAGTCCCTTACTTTTGATTCACTTTTTTTGAGGTCGATCCTTAACTTTCGACTCTCTCTCTTGAGATTGATCCTTAACTTTCAATTCTCATTTTTGGAATGAGTCCCTAACTTCTAATTCACTCCCTTCGAGGTCAGCCCTTAACTTCGGACTCTCTCTCTCTTGAGATTGATCCTTAAATTTTAATTCTCATTTTTGAAATCATTCCTTAACTTCTGATCTTCTCCTTTCGAGGTTGGTCCTTAACTTCCGACTCTCTTTTGTGATTGATTCTTAACTTTCAAACCTTATCCTGGAATCAATCCTTAATTTCTAATTCACTCTTTTAAGGGCGATCCTTAACTTCCAACTCTCTTTTGAGATTGATCATTAACTTTCATTCTACATCTTGGAATCAGTCCCTAACCTCTGATTCACTCTTTTGAGGTTTCTCCTTAACTTTTGAATCTCTTTTAAGATTGATCATTAAGTTTCAATTCTCATTTTAGAATCAGTCCCTAACTTCTGATTCACTCTTTTGAGGTTGGTCCTTAACTTCAGAATCTCTCTCTTGAGATTGATACTTAACTTTTAATTCTAATTTTTGAAATCAGTCCTGAACTTTCGACTTCCTCCTTTCGAGTTTGGTCCTTAACTTTCGACTCTCTTTTGTTACTGATCCTTAATTTTCAATCTTTATGCTGGAATCAATCCCTAAATTTTGATTCACTCTTTTGAGGTCGGTCCTTAACTTCCGACTCACTTTTGTGATTGATCCTTAACTTTCAATCCTTATCCTAAAACCACTCCCTAACTTCTAATTTACTCGTTTGAGTTCAGTCCTTAACTTCCGACTCTCTTTTGAGATTGATCATTAACTTTCAATTCTCATCTTGGAATCAGTCCCTAACTTTTGATTCACCCTTTTGAGGTTGTTCCTTAACTTTCGACTCTCTTTTGAGATTGATCATTAGCATTCAATTCTCACTTTTAAATCAGTTCCTAACTTCTGATTCACTCTTTTGAGGTTGGTCCTTAATTTCTGACTCTTTTTTTAGATTGATTATTAACTTTCAATTCTCATTTTTGAAATCAGTTCTTAACTTCTTATTTCCTCCTTTCAAGATCGGTCCCTAACTTCCGACTCTATCTTTTGTGATTGATCCCTAACATTCAATCCTCATTTGGGAATCAGCCCTAAACTTCTGGTTCCTTTCTTTCTTGAACCAGAAGACTTCCGACTCTACTGTTTTGGCAACCCCTAACCTAGGAAAATCATTTGATACTTTATACAATGGCCTTAGATGACTCTCTCGGAGCCCTATTAGCTAGCTCAATGATGAGGGTAAAGAAAACGTGCTCTACTACTTGAGTTTCCATGTAATACAGACGGAGATAATGTATCCACCCATTGAGAAACATTGTATGGCTTTGATTTTTGCCANACCTTCTGGCGACTCCGCTGGGGATGTGCTTTTCTCTCCATTCAAATCAAGAAATATTATTTTCACACATCGATTATGTGTCCATGTCCCTCTTGAGCCAAATTACCCTTCTTCCATTGACATATTTTACCCATTTCTGTCTTGGGAAGGTATGGTCAACTCCTTGGACTTCAGGACTAGCTGTTCAACCATCTTTAAACAGAGGGGTTCAGAAGGCCATTAAAGACTCTTTTATTTTTATATGGGGTCGGATCCCCAATAGGTGTGTCGGTGGACTAATTCCACCTGCGCATTCTCTGCCACTAATTGGGTCCCGCACTGGGTTCTAAAATTTCTTCACATCTCCCTTCTAAATTTGGTTTGCTATTTCACAAATTAAACCAAATTGTGTTGTGTTACGCGCACTTTAAAATTTTTTTATACTAATTAAATTTTACACCTTTTTACACAAAGATGTTAAAAATACCTGTAAATTAAGACCTACCCAGTCTATAGATCAACCTCTATTCTCAGTGCTTGCACTAAAGATTATGAGGTTTTTGGCCATGTAGCCTACCCAACGCTGACCTTTTCTTGCAACCTGCCAACAGACCGCAACACCCGTAACGTCACTCCCACCATCATGTTCGGAGCTGGATTTGAAGATCTCGAGGTTAGCCTCGGAAAATCCCCATTCGTGGTAATGAAGATCGCTGCTCCAGAAATGCAAGAACCATCTGCAGAATTCAACTTAAACTGCCTTCAAGACTTCCCTGCTTGCAAGAAGGCTAAAGCTACTGCCGTCGCGACACCCGTCGAACCTGTTATCCCCGCTGCTGCTAAGGGGAAAGAAGTGATGATTGTTGAAGATCCGACTGAGGGATTAAATTTCCCACCAACCTTGTTTGAAATAGGGTCAAGTTCCAGGGTTGTACCACTGACCCGAACTCAAAGGAGGAACCGCAATAGAAGAGTTCAGAGGGCTATTAAAGCCCAGGTTCCTAAAAAGATACCCGTTGAGGAGGAGCCTCATCAAGTTGAGGAAGTTTAATCGGAAATTTATCCACTCCTGTGAGGGAGTAGATTCCATCCTCTGACAGATACTGATGGATATGAGAGTGTCCGGAGGATCGCTACCACATTACCATCACTTCATGGACATGGTGAGGGAAATAAGTTCACTCCTATCACTCAAGTTAGTGCAATTTTCAGAAGGCTTGCTACCAAAGAAGGATGTTCAGTTAGCGAGTTACTTAAATAAGTGGGAGATGCAATTTCCCCTCGCATGAAGAGGGAAATTTTGAAGAGCATCAAATCCGCTAGATAATCCCGTAAGACAATTGGAGTACTGCATACTCGAATTGGAGTACTGCATACTCGAATTCCCATTTGGATCCACTTAGGGAACAGAGTTGCTACCGTAGTGATTACTATTGATTATACTGCCACCAGGACCACATACCATCAAGCGGTTAAGTCGAGACTGAGTCAGAAGATCTTACCTGTCATTCCTGCAATCCCAGAGATAAAGACAAAGCGATTACCTGACACTGTAGCTAGTCTACACCACGGGGAGCATACCTTCCCTCGACATATCGATGTCTCTATTAAGACATCCCGTCCTGAGACATCATCGTTGAAAAAGAAGAGGGTATGGGTACCCAAAGTCGCTGCACCGATACAGTTCAGTGAGCTTGTAGGACAGGAAGTAAAACAAGTGCCTGAAACATTTGACATCATCGCGACAATAGCCAGGGAGATAGAGGAACAAGTAGAGTATGTTCATCATGGTCTTCCAGATCTTAAAGCTATCAAAGAATCGATAATTGAGAAAAAAGTTAAGAAACTCAGGATTGAGTTTTCTGAGTTAGCTCGAGAGCACAGAGTTTCCTTCAATAGCGACAATGAAGTTTTTGATTACAATGATTACCCGAAGGAGGATTTCATGGACGTCCATGTGATCGAAACCAGAGCTACCACGTCTACGCGCGAGGGTCAACCTCACACCAAAGAGAACGCCGTAGATGAGCTGCATAGGGTTATCCTCCTAAGAGACGAGCAAGTCAATCTACTAGAGAAAAGAATAGAACAGATTACTGCAGCTATGACCGCCATGGCCACCATTCAGAGGCAATTATAAGCACCGAGATTAGCTTCTCCAGAGATTAATCAGCTAGAAATCATACACATCACAGATGAAAGAAGAGAGGCTACTTCAGCAGATAAAGATGAACAACCAAAGAAAGATTCTACATCAGGTGCCATTCCATAAAAGGAATTCAAGCAAATGGTTGAACAAGTGCGGGACGCCTTAGCCCAATCCAAGGGTGGTGCATTAATTTTGAAGGGTAGACCTTACCCGGAGGTGTTCAATTCCGTGCCTTTCCCCAAAGGTTTTGTGGCCCCAAACTTCAAAATATTCGACGGGGCTGGAAATCCCGGACAACACATTGCACATATCCAAGCCAGTTGTGGCAATACAAGGAATAATGAAGCTCTACTCTGCCAGCAGTTTGTCAGTAGCTTATCAGGGATTGCTTTTCACTTGTACGCTGACTTGCCCAACGGGTCAGTTAAAACATTTTCTGGGTTGGAACAATTGTTTGTGAAAGATTTTCCAGGGCGCAACATCATGTGTCTATTGGAGAGCTCAAGATGGAGAAGCAAAAGCCCAACGAAACTTTGGCAGACTATATTTTGAGGTGGAGAAACCTTTGCATGAAATGTGAACTTCCGCTATAGAAACATCAAGCAATTGAGATTCTACTCAAAAGCATTCATTGCCAGTAGCTTTCATGCTTAAGGGACTCACCATCAAATCCTTCGTTGAGCCAACTTGGGAGGGACCATTTGTCGTTGAGAAGGTCTATACAGGAGGATCCTACCAGTTAGTGGATTTTTGGGGTGAAAGACCCATGTTACCGATAAATGGACTATACCTGAAAACCTATTACGCAACCTGATGCCACTTAATGCCATTTGCCTCTGCTTTCTTTGAAACTTTAATTGTTTTAAGGTTCTTTATGTGTCCAAATGTCCATGACAGGGTCCAAATTTTGTAATTAACCTCGTTATAATGAAAATTTTGAGAAATTTTTGTTTTGAAATTCACACGTTCTCTTTTCCACTTTTGAATTTAAATATTCTACTAAATTAAACGAAACTCACATATAAAATGAATAATCCTCTTCACCAAAACAAACTAAAATTTACTTTAATAAATACTTTGTTTTGTTCTTGTTCATGCCAAGCTTCGACCCACTGAAGTTTTTCCTGTCGTCTACAGAAAAATGTTAGGACAGAGGCTGATCTTTGCCTTCTAGGATGGTGGGAACCTCACACTAAATGAAGAGATGGCGCCGCAAGGAGGTGTGATAGATTTCAACGTGGATTTCAACCAAGTTGATATGGACTACGAGGGTCCTTTAATGAATGTAATTAGCAGTAAAGAGAAGGTGGGACTGCCTTCACTATTTAGGGTGACCACACAAGACAATGTGTCACGCAAATGTAAAAAACATGATAGCAGAACAAGATCCGATGGAGGGGCCCAACCATATGCCCTCCATGGTAGCTACTCTAGCAAGGGACCTGATAGCCGCCCGTAATGAACAACTACCGAATACCCCGCTCTGCAACACACAACGCAGAAATGCCAGCCAAAAGAAACAGAGAGCCTTTCTGCGATAGGAACGCAAATGCTAGATAGACATAAACAGTTTTCTTACCCCCATTCCTGAGGGACATATTTACGACCCAGATCTGAGAGAAACTTTCGCCAGGCTGGCATTTCTTTGCTGCTCCTGCGGAGCAAAGTATTCGGTAGTCGTCCATTACGGGCGGCTATCAGGTCCCTTGCTGGAGTAGCTACCATGGAGGGAAGATGGCTGGGCCCCTCCATTAGATCTCATTCCTCTATCACGTTTTTACCTTTGCGTGACACATTTTCTTGAGTGGTCAACCTCAAAAGTGAAGGCAGTCCCTCCTTCTCTTTACTGTTGACTACATCCATTAGAGGACCCTCGTAGTCCATATCAACTTGGTTGAAATCCACATTGAAATCTATCACACCTCCTTGCGGCGCCATCTTTTCATTCAGTGCGAGGTTCCAACCATCCTGGAAGGCAAAGATCAGCCTCTGTCCTAACATTTTTCTGCAGACGACAGGAAAAACGTCGGTGGGCTGAAGCTTGGCATGAACAAGAACAAAACAAAGTATTTATTAAGATAAATTTTAGTTTGTTTTGGTGAAGAGGATTATTCATTTTATGTGTGAGTTTCATTTAATTTAATAGAATATTTAAATTCAAAAGTAGAAAAGAGAACATGTGAATTTCAAAAAAAAATTTCTCAAAATTTTCATTGTAACAAGGTTAATTACAAAATTTGGACCCGGTCATGGACATTTGGCCACATAGATAACCGTAAACATAACTATAAAACAATCAAAGTTTCAAAGTTTCAATGAAAGCAGGGGCAAGCAGCTTTGAGCGGCATCAGGTTGCATAATAGTTTTTCGGGTATCGTCCATTTATCGGTAACATGGGTCTTTCACCCCGGAGGTCCACTAACTGGTAGAATCCTCCTGTATAGACCTTCTCAATGACAAATGGCCCCTTCCAAGTTGGCTTGAATTTTACACCTATTTTGAATAGACCTTCTCAACGACAAATGGTCCCTCCCAAGTTGGCTCGAATTTTCTACCTATTTTGCAGTAGCAAGAATAGGTCTTTTGAGCACAAGTACGAGGTCACCAACTTTGAATGTTCTTGGGCGGACCAATTTGTCATGGGCTTGTACCATCTTCGCCTGGTAAAGCTCCAAATGTTGTTGAGCTTCACGTCATTTTCCCATTATCAGAGATTATTCTTCGCAGTACTCCTAAACGGTAGAGGATTTGGCTTTTGAAAAATTGAAGGATGTGCAGTGTCATAACCTCACGTAATGGTACTGCCTTTGCCCATTTGGAGAAGTAATCTGTAGCGGCAACTATAAACCTGTGTCCCTTAAAAGATGGAAGGTCTATCGGACCTATTATGTCCGTGCACCAACACTCGAATAACCACGAGGCAATAGTTGGGTGTAGCACACTCAGAGGCTGGTGTAAGACCACCCCATGCACATGGCATTGGTGACATCTTCTGGCTGTATCCATGCAATCAGACATCGTTGCTAGCCAATAATATCCGAGTCTTTTGATCTTCATTTTCATTTTTGGCTCTTACTGGTAAGCACCAC
This sequence comes from Phalaenopsis hybrid cultivar, assembly GCA_002079205.1. Lineage (NCBI taxonomy): Eukaryota > Viridiplantae > Streptophyta > Magnoliopsida > Asparagales > Orchidaceae > Phalaenopsis > Phalaenopsis hybrid cultivar. The sequence continues at coordinate 41,372 of JXCR01146869.1, read as the reverse complement.
ACAATCCGGCTTATACTTCTTTGACAATATCTTGTGCCTCATCTCTGCTCAAACACTGTAGCCACATTTGGTTGAACTATCTTCTGTAGAGAATATTTCCCACTAGAGCGTAAGACATAGCCCTTCCTGTGATGTGGTGCACCTCAGACTTGTCTTATGGGAGCTTTCCTGTATGCAAATATTCTATTAATGGCTTGCACCAATCTTCGTTGATGTCCGCAATTGTATTTATTATTTCTTCTTTTCCAAGCTTGTGTAGAGTTTTGAAGTCATTTTGAGATAGAACTCGTCTTCCTTGAACTGTGACTTTGATGGAATCCTCCGGGGGACACAACATTTCCTTAGCGAGTTTTGCTAGAGCGTTGGCATGAGCATTATCTCCTCGAGGAATCAAGTAGAAAGTTACCTTAGGAATCTGCTCCAGGAGCTTCATTGTGTACTGATGGTACTCTGCTAGTCTTGGTTTCAGAATTTTGTATTGTTCGGCGACCTGCTGAATGACAAGTTGAGAGTCACCATAAATGGAAATGTTTGTTATATCCATTAAGATTACCAATTCCAATTCAGTGATTAAAGTTTTATGTTCTGCTTCATTGTTAGTGCACGGCTCTGTCAAGTGGTATGAGAACCTCAACATACCTTTATCTGGCGTAATAAAGATCAAACCAATCCCTGCTTTGCCTGGTATAACTGTGCCTACTCCTTTATCTTTCCTGGCCGACGAAGTGCCATCGAAGTACATTTCCCAGTGCTGCGCACTAAAAAATTCCATTTTTAGTATTTGCTTGTCTGGCAACTCATCGTTGAGAGAGGACCCAGCTGGCAGTGGGTGTGCATCGAGAAAGTCTGCTAGTATCTGTCCCTTGATAGCACGATGGGGAACAAAATTTATATCAAATTGCAATAAAATCATTGACCATCTTGCTAAATGTCCGGAGAGTGTTGGTCGGGTCATCAAATATTGCAATGGATTAACCTTCAAAGTCAGGGTAATCTTATGAGAAATCATGTAATGTCTAAGCTTTTGAGCGGTGAAAATTAACACCAAACAATGCTTCCCAATAGGTAGATACCTTATCTCTGTCAGTATTAGACGATGACTCAAGTAGTAGAGTGCATTTTCTTTGCCCTCATCATTGACTTTGGTCAAGAGGGCTCCGAGAGAGTCATCCAAAGCCGCGGTACAAAGTATCAACGGTTTCCCTGAGATAGGGGCTACCAAAACAGGAGGTGTCATCAAATATTGTTTGACTCCTCAAAGGCCCGCTGGCATTTTTCTTCCCAAATAAATTTGACATCCTTTTTAATTAATGCCGAGAAAGACAACGGTTTCCCTGGGATAGGGCCTGCCAAAATAGGAGGTGTCATTAAATATTGTTTAACATGTCAAAGGCCCGCTGGCATTTCTCTTCCCAAATAAATTTGGCATCCTTTTTAATCAATGCCGATAAAGGCTGACACCTACCTGAGAGATTAGAATNCCTTTTTAATTAATGCCGAGAAAGGCTGACACCTACCTGAGAGATTAGAAATAAAGCGTCTCAGATATGCCATCTTCCCCTGGAAGGAATGTAGCTATTTCAAGGTTTTAGGGTGAGACATTTCCAAGATAGCTTTAACCTTATCTAGGTCGATATTGATTCCTCGATGATGGACAACAAATCCTAGAAATTTCCCGGAGGTAACGCCAAAGTCGCACTTTAAGGGATTCATTTTGAGATTGTATTGTCGTAATCATTCGAACACAATCCTCAAATCATACAAATGTCTATTTTTTGTTTACTTTTAATAACCAAATCATCTACGTAACATTTTACTTGATTGTGAATGAGGTCGTAAAAATTTTTTGTCATTGCACGCTGATTTGTTGCTCCAGCGTTCTTTAGGCCGAACAACATCAATGTGTAGCGAAAAATTCCAATCAGTGTTTTGAAAGCTGTAAGTGCTGCATCCTTGAGAGCCATCTTAATTTGGTTGTATCCCGATGATCCATCCATGAAGGAGAAAATTTCATGTGTTGAAGTGTTATCCACCATTATCTCTGGTATAGGTAGTGGAAACTTGCCTTTTGAACATGCTTTATTTAAATCCCTGAAGTCGACACAAACACAGATCTGTCCATTTTTCTTTTTAATAGGTACAATATTTGCTAACTACGTGGGGTATTGCTTTTCTTTAACAAAGTTGGCGTCTATCAACTTGTTCACTTCAGCGTTGTCTTGTTGTTCTATTTCAGGGTGCATTCTCCTGAGAGCCTGTTTTACTGAGATTATATTCTTGTCCACCCCTAGTTTATGGACTACAACCTCTGCTGATAGTCTTGGCATTTCATCGTAGCTCCATGCGAAGCAATTTTTGAATTTTGTTAATAGTTTGACCAATTATGCAAATTCTTTTTCATCAAGTAGAGAACTAATAAATGTAAGCTGGGGGGTCGTTCTTCAGTCCCAAGGTTAGTCTCTTTCAATTCATCGATAGTATTTTTAAGTAGATTTAATTTTCTCTTCAAATTCTGGCAGAGCATCTTCTATTTGTTGATCAGTAGAGTCATCCTCTACATCAAGGCAATCCTCTTCTGACTCACTAGTAACAACCATGCAAAATTCAAAATTATCAACTGATCCAACTGTACCAAATCCGAGACCTTATTTTGAATTGGGAGTTTGAATTTTAGTATTCCATAGTTTTTCAAAAAGTTGAAATTTATCTTTTGACATTTGTTTTGGTAAGTGTCCCTGTTGAATTAACTTTTGAACACAAGGCAAAAGTAACCAAAAGGTAATTCCATTAATTCATTAGAATCATCATCCAAATTTACATGTTTTTCAAGCTCAGTAGAAGTAGAAACACGATAAAATTTGACCGGCTTCGAACCAACACTACAGACTTCCTTGACCTCTAAACTTTCAACCTTTTGCAGGAGAATCAGAGTACGGGTCATAGTATTCACATAGTGGTTTATCCGATCATACATTGTTTCATATTCATTCTTCTCTATATCTTCTAGGGATATCTCGTATTGAAGTTTCTTCTGCTTCATCATCATTATTTAATCTTCAGACTGTCTTCATCACCAATGTTGATGGTTGGCCTAGTCTGTTCAACAATTAAATTAATCTTTCCTCACCACATCCCCGGCCTCGACCTCAAGTGCGTGAACTAGAAGAACCTCAACCAACTCATTGTAAGAGAGTGGTAGAAGATTGTTGAAGCGGAATTATATGGCCTCCTTTTTGTGATTCTTCTGAATTTTCTTCTTTGTATGTCAAAATCTCGTGCGAGAAGACCGTCTTCTTTGGAGGCGCGTAGTAGGCAGCATCTTTGTGGATACCAACTTCATGCACTAAAAATGGTTGTAGATCTCCCTTGATGCAATTTTCTTGACCATCTTTGTGATTCTCACGCGAGAAGACAGTCTTCTTTGGAGGCGCGTAGTAGGCAGCATCTTCATGGATACAACCTTCATGCAATGAAAATGGTTGTAGGTCTCCCTTGATGCAATTTTCTTGACCATCTTTGCGGTATTTGATGTGTTGGTGTAGAGATGATGGAACCATATTGTGCACATGAATCCATGGTCGACCCAATAGAGCGTTAAAAGAGGTCTCGACGTTGATGATATGAAATTTAGCTATTGTTACGAGTTCTCTAACCTTCATAAGTAATGTAATTGATCCAAGGGCTGTTTCTCCCTTTTGGTTGAATCCTCTAAACATCATTTTATCGGCCGTAAGCTCTTGAGCTTCAATATCCAAATAAGACAATGTCCATAGGCACATCAAGTTAAGAGATGCCCCAGGATCCACTAATACTCTGGACAACACAAATCTGCTGATGTTGACGGAGATGTGGAGCGGACGGTTGTGGTCAGCGGTACCGAGCAGCAAGTCTTCATCTATAAAGGTTACCCCTGACTTTTCTCTCAACGAGCAAACTTCATCTAAGGATGTGCTAGCCAACTGAGCTAACCAAATTTTTGGATCAAGAAAAGCTGTAATCAGAGATTCTCTACTTTGACAGGATCAGAGCGTCGTAGATGCTTAGTCGAGCAGGCAACTTCCTAAGATGAGCTATCTGACAGGATCAGAGCGTCGTAGATTCTTAGTCGGGCAGGCAACTTCCTAAGATGAGCTAGCACATTGTAGTCTACTTTGCATTCTCTCATCTCCTTTGACAGGATCAGAGCGTCGTAGATGCTTAGTCAGGCAGGCAACTTTTTAAGATGAGCTAGCACGTTGTAGTCTACTTTGTAGATCCTCCAATTTTATCTTGATCTGGTGTTCTTCCACTGGTGGAGGTGGGGGTATCTCTTCTCGAGTCATTATCTATTTTCCTTTGTCTATTAGAGCTATTCTTGGTGATAACACTTTTCTGCTCCTTAAGTTAACTTCTATGATTTCTTCTTCTTGAGATATCATTGTTCAGTCTTCTAGTGTCTTTTCTTCTCCGTCGGAAAGATCTCAGTTGATGGCTAACGGTGTATCATGATGCTCGAGAATTGATTCTTCATTATCGGTGTTGTCGTAGGCGATATCATTGAGTTCTTCTTTGGCCTTGACAACGAGTTTATCAGACTTGAGTACGATTTGAGGATCATTTTGGAGATTGAGATCGCAGCTAGATCAGCTATAATCAGTCACGTTATCACCAATAAAAAGTCAAAACGTAGCCAAAATCATAATCATTATATTCATAAGAGCCCATAGGGACAAAAAGATAATCATACAAAGTCAATGGTTCGAAGATTTTCTTCCCCAAATCTGAGACAGCCAATCTAGTAGAGGCAGCCCCTATCCTACCCCCCTGTGCTATCAATCTTGGCAAAAACACTTTTCTTCTTCTTATTCTTTGTCCTTGACGATGAGTGATCTCCTGATGAAACCTTCATCTTGGGCTCAGTATGTTGCAGACTCTGAATGGAGGCTTGTTTTGATGCAGACTGTATCTTGTTCAGTATCTTCTTGGATGATCTGCTTAGACCTCCTTCCATTTTTTTTCTGTGTTCGTAGAAGCTTGTTTTGATGAATCCTATATTTGATTAAGGACCCTCTTGAGTTCATCCCAAGTTGTACTCCATCCATCTACTCCAGCATACGAATCAATTAAGGAGATTGACTCAACTGAAATCATGTTCATGGAACCTTTTTCAGGTTCTCTCAAATACTCCTTTGGGATTGTTTTACTCTCTTCCTTGAGGTTCTTCTTAATCCAGTCCTTAAAGATGAAACACTTGTCTACTTCTCTTCCTTGAGGTTCTTCTCGAGCCAGTCTTTAAAGACGAAACACTTATCTATAGTGTGCCCTGCAACTGGTGGTACGGGCAATAATTTGATTCATTCTTCTTATCCACCTCTTCGGGTTTCTTTAGATCAGGTAGTTTTAATTCTGGTTTCTTCATCAAGCTTTAGAATATTTTAGGTATTGCTTCATCCTTGAAGGAATACACAACTTTCTGTCGCTCTAACAGTGATATTCTTTTACCCATTGTTTGAGGTGATCCCTCTTGAGGTGGTCATTGGTTGGATTGACTGCTCTGTTTCTGAGAGTACTGTGATGAAGACTGGCGATGATCTTCTGCATATATCTTTATTAGCTGCTTTCCTTTGTCAACAGTTGCGACTAATCCTGATTTCTTTTCGAACACCCTAGTCACCTTAGCCTTTTTATGTGGCTCCATGTGCTTCATTTCTTCTTGAAGACTGACGACTTTACTGAGTAGCTTCTCGAAGGATTTGATGGTGAGTCCCTTAAGCATGAAAACTACTGGCCCATAAATGCTTTTGAGTAGAATCTAAATTTCTTGATGTTTCTGTAGTTGAGGTTCACATTTCATGCTAAGGTTTCTCCACCTCAAAATACAGTCTGCCATATTTTCGTTGGGCTTTTGCTTCTCCATCATCAGCTCTCCAATAGACACATGATGCTGCGCCCCAACAAATCTTTTCACAAATAACTGTTCCAACTTAGAAAATGTTTTAACTGACCCGTTGGGCAAGTTAGCGTACCAGTCGAAAGCAATCCCTGACAAGCTGTTGACGAACTACATGTAGAGTAGAGCTTCATTATCTTGTGTTGCCACAACTGGCTCAAAAATGTGCTATGTACTGTTTGATATTTCTAGTCCCATCAAATATTTTGAAGTTTGGGGCCAAAAAACCTTTAGGGAAAGGTACGACATCGAACTCCTCCGGGTAAGGTCTACCCTTCAAAATTGATGCACCGTCCTTGGATTGGGCTAAGGCGTCCCACACTTGTTCAACCATTTGCTTGAATTTCTTTTCTGGCATGGCACCTGATGGAGAATATTTCTTTGCTTGTTCATCTTTGTCTGCTGAAGCAGCCTCTCTTATTTTATCTATGATGTGTATGATTTCTAGCTGATTAATCTCCGAAGAAGCTAATCTCAGTGCTTGTGATTGCCCCTGAATGGTGGGCATGGTGGTCATAGCTGCAGTCATCTCTTCTATTCTTTTCTCCAGTAGACTGACTTGCCATTTCTTAGAAAGATAACCTACACAGCTCATCTACGGCGTTCTCTTTGGTGTCCGGTTGAGCCTCTCACTGAGATGTGGTAGCTCTGGTTTCGATCCCATGGACGTCCATGAAATCCTCCTCTAGTTAATCATTGTAATCAAAATCTTCATTTTCACTATTGACGGAAACTCCGTGCTCTCGAGCTAACTCAAAAATCTCAATCCCGAGTTTCTCAAAATTTTCCTCAATTATCGATTCCTTGATTGCTTTAAGATCTGAAGAACCCTGATGGACATCCTCTACTTGCTCCTCCTTCTCGCTGGCTATTGTCGCGACGATGTCAGATATTTCAGGCACTGGTTTTACTTCCTGTCATGCAGACTCACTGAACTGTATTGGTGCAACGACTTTGGGTACCCATACCCTCTTCTTCTTTGACGATGATGTCTCAGGACGGGATGTCTTAGTAGAGGCATCGGTATGTCAAGGGAAGGTATGCTCCTAGTGGTGTAGACCGGCTACAGTGTTAAGAAATCATTTTGTCTTTATCTCTAAAATAACAGGAATGACGGGTAAGATCTTCGGCCCCAATCTCAACTTAACCGGTCGACGACCTGTGGTCCTGGTGGCAGTATAATTAGTAGTAATCACTGCGGTATCAACTTTGTTCCCTATGCGGAGCGAAATGGGAATTCAAGTAGGTGGTGCTCCAATTGTCTTACGGGATTGTCTAGCGGATTTGATGCTCTTCAAAATTTCCCTCTTCATGCGAGGGGAAATTGCATCTCCCACTTGTTTAAGTAACTCGCTAACTGAACATCCTTCTTTGGTAGCAAGCCATCTGAAAACTGCACTTACTCGAGTGATAGGAGTGAACTTCTTTCCCTCCTCACCATGTCTATGAAGTGATGGTAATGCGGTAGCGATCCTTTGGATACTCTCATATCCATCAGTATCTGTCAGAGGATGGAATCTACTCCCTTGCAGGAGTGGATAAATTTATAGTAACACTTCTTCAACTTGATGAGGCTTCTCTTCAACGGGTATCTTTTAAGGAGCTTGGGCTTTGATAGCCCTCCAAACTCTTCTATTATGGTTCCTCCTTTGAGTTCGGGTCAGTGGTATAGCCCTTGAGCTTGATCCGATTTCAAACGCGGGTGGTGGGAAAGTTAATCCCTCAGTCAGATCTTCAACGATCTTCACTTCTTTACCCTTAGTAGCAGCGGGGATAGTAGGTTTGACGGGTGCCGCGACGATAGTAGCTTCAACCTTCTTGCAGGAAGGGAAGTCTTGAAGGCAGTTCAAGTTGAATTCTTCAAATGGTTCTTGCATTTCCAGAGTAGCGATCTTCATTACCACGAATGGGGCTTTTCCGAGGATAACCTCGAGATCTTCAAATCCAGCTCTGAACTTGATGGTGGGAGTGACGTTACGGGCGCTGCGGTCCGTTGGCAGGTTGTAGGAAAATGTCAGCATTGGGTAGGCCATTGTAGCGAGCTTCAAAATAGAAAGTTTTGGGGTTAGCTATATGGTCAAAAACCTCGTAATCTGTAGTGCAAGCACTGAAAATAGAGGTTGATCTGTAGACCGGGCGGGTCTTAATTTACAGGTGTTTCTAACATCTTTGTTTAAAAAGGTGTAAAATTTAATTAATATAAGAAAATTTCAAAGTGCACGCAGCACAACACAATTTGATTTAATTTGTGAAATAGCAAACCAAAATTTGGAAGGGAGATGTGAAGAAATTTTAGGACCCAGTGTGGGACCCAATTAGTTGCAGAGAATGCCCAGGTGGAAATAGTCTACCGACACACCTATTGGGGATCCAACCCCAAATAAAAATTGAAAGAGTCCTTAATGGCTTTCTGAACCCCTCTTTTCAAAGATGGTTGAACAGCTAGTCCTGAAGTCCAAGAAGTTGACCATACCTTCTCAAGATAGAAATGGGTAAAGTATGCCAACAGAAGAAGGGTAATTTAGTCCAAGAGGGACATGGACACATTACCGATGCGTGAAAATAATATTTCTTGATTTGAGTGGAGAGAAAAGCACATCCCCAGCAGATTCGCCAGAAGCTATCGACACTCTTTTTGGTGTTGAGTGGGGTTTGTGGGGAGTTGCCTGTAAGAAGCTGTCGACCACCAGAATTGAAATCGCGTCTCCCACTTTGGAAGGACGTTGAAGTATGAAATTAAACTGACCCCTTATTTTTCATAGTTTAAAATGAAAGTGCACTGTACCTCAAATCCTGTATCTATCCCGAAGGATAAACACAAGACTTGAGGATGAGGCTCGATCAAATAAACTAAAGAAAGTATGACATCCGTCAGGTCTGTGAAACCATTTGTGTTTGCCAACAAGTTCCCCTATGTAATATAAAGGATTAAATAGGGTTTATATTAAGCTGGGTTTGGACATGCTTTCTATAAGGGCAAGCTCCTATAGTTAATTACATCTTAAATGACCAAGATCATCTAAGAAGACAATCGCTAAAAATCAAAAAATATAATCTTTAAGGAATTTCAAATGATAGGAATTTTCAATGAGATTGGACGTAGAGGTGTGAAATGGCATTGGTTCAAATTTGGAATATTTTATTGTAGAATCCAAAGGACGAAGAACTAGGGGATGTCATGGATCCAGAGGAGAGCCTCGGTGACTTCCCAAGCTATCCTAATACTTGGCTTCAATTTTAAGGAGAAATATTTAGGTTTTTCATCATGCCAATTTTATTAGTTAGGGCTTACATTCATGTGAAATGATCACACAAATAGCCTGGAAGATGTGAGGATTTAGATCATGACAAACAACAACCTTGGAATTCTAAGACGAGTTAGGGCTTATAATGTATAAAGGGCTATGCAAAGGCCTAAAGATAAGGTGAGGATTTACGTTGCATAAGAAAGCAACCTCGAGGTTAGGTCGTTACAAACGACAACCTCGGAATCCTAAGACGAGTTAGGGCTTATATTGTATAACACTAGGTCGTGACAAACGACAACTTCAGAATCCTAAGACGAGTTAGGGCTTATATTATATAGCAGGTTATACAAAGGCCTAAAGATAAGGTGAGGATTTACGTTGCATAAGCAAGCAACCTCGAAGTCTTATGATTTTGTTGTTTAAGTCTAAGGAAGGAAGATTGGTTTAGCTGGAGAAGACAGGTTTTGCTGCTGAAGATGGCCAGCCTGTCCACCATGTTAGCTCCAAGTTCCTCACCACGATGAGTTTGAGTTTTCCAGTGTACTAATATCAAATTAGGTGGCCCTATGGTTGAAGTTCTTTAAATTTTATGAGGGCATATTAAAGATGATTATAACGACATCGGTTAGGATCCTATGATTCCCTGGTTTCAGTACCACTATTTTCTATTGGATTCACTTAGTCCGAATGAACTTACTAAACTTAACTTAATGAGTTCCATAATTTCATTTAGCCCGTGGGAAGCCTCGTTAGCAACCGTAGGTTACCTTCTCTGAGGAATTCCTGATCATCCGATAGAGACGTCTTGATTTAGTTGAATTTGTAGTTTTGTGTGATGTTTGTGATTAAATTTTGAGTTGTTTTATATTTTGAAAGTTGTGCGGGTGAATTTTGTCTTGATTGATTTTAGTTTTAGTTTCGGTTTTGGTTTTGGTTAAAATGGAAGTTTATGTTGTTTTCATACATGCAAGTATAAAAAGAAACAATGCAAGCATGAAGCATGTAAGGAAAAGGGCAGAAGAAAGACGGTGCTATAAACTGTAAAAGCGTACATGGCGAGTCTTCTCGTTCCACCACCTAAAACTCAAAATGCATGTGAGGGCATTTATGAAGAGCAGCAAAAGTAAAGTTCTCGTGGTTTTCCTAACCCTATGTCATATTTTGGTGAGTCCTTAAAAGTTTAATTAAGGATGATTTCATTGAGCAAAGTATAATAAGTTTAATAGGCCTTCGAGGTATACAACAAGTTAAGAGGAGGAAGCAAGTCCATGCCTCCCTCTCACCAACTAGTGAAAAGCCTTGAGTCTATTTAAACTTATTATGTTGCTTAATGGTTCATCCTGCAAATACCCTTATTACTCAGTGAGCATTGATATCTCAATTATCAGTAAGAATAGGGTAATTATCACTTATCATTTAATTTGAAAATTATGTGGGTGAAGACCCTTAAAGAGGCAAGTTAGTGTAATTTGAACACTTAGCCAAACTTTTAATCCTAATTGGGCTTAGTGGTGTTTCAATGATGTTTGATTTAATTATGTTTATTTCTCTAATCCTTGTTTAATTAATTTTTTATTTAACTTAAGTCACCACTAAGCCCTTAAGACCTAGGTGAGTGTCTAAATTAGTTTTGAAGAAGGGTTAAGCTTTAAGTGGTCAGGATTCATGATTTGGATTCTATTTGAAAATCAAAATAGGGTGTTAAATTGATTAATTATTGGTCAAAAGTCATTCCCCTAAGTCCAGGATCATTTAATTTTAATAAACTTCCAAATTTTAATAATTTTAATGCGGAAAGTAAGATTGGTTTCTATCAATTAACCCCTTGTGTTTTAAGCATCAAATAGATTGATTGAGATCAGAGGTTACTCATTTCCCTCCATGACCTAAGGCTAAATGTTAATTAAGGCTAAATTCCCAAAACTACACATTTTCCCCTAAGGCTCTTACACTTCATAATTTGTCAAATTCAATTTAAATGACTTTGAAATTTTTATCCTACCTTATTCATGGGTCAATTAAGATATCAAAGGAGAAAATGTGATATTTGAATATTTAATTTAATTTATATAATTATTTTCATGCAAAAATAGGATTCTTCAAAGAAAATTCCTAACTTGACCAAGGTAATCCTAATCCCTTGAAATTTTTAATGGAAGTAGACCTAGACTAGAGAAGCCTTTGGACCAAATTTCATGAATTTTTGAATTCTCTATGATTTATCAAAATTATTTTAAGTTCTGGGTTATTTAATAAAAATTTTAAATGATGAAAATTAAGTTTTGTATTTTTAAAAATTCTTTCTGATGTTAGAGAACCCAGAGGAGCAAATTTCATATTTTTCTTTGATTAATTGGAATTGTCAAAGGAGCAAATTTTATATTTTTCATATTTTTCTTTGATTTATTGAAATTATTTTAGTGATTTTAGCCTTTTAAAAATTATTTTTTAAGCTTTGAAATTCAATATCTTTATTTAGAAAATCAGGTTTTTAGCCTTTAAAAATTATTTTTAAGCTTTGAAATTCAATATCTTTATTTAGAAAATCAGTAAAAATATTTAATTTGTTCCTGAGTGATTAGGAAGCAATTTAGAATATTTCCATGAGTTTTATTATTTTTGTGATTTTTATGAATTTTTAATTATTTTAAATATTTAAAATAGGCTAAAAATCAAGTTTTTATCCTAAATATTATTTTATTTTTAAGAAAATACCAATGATCACAGAGAAATTAAAAAAAAACTAAATTTCATAATTTTATTATATTTTGATTTTTAAAAATTATTTAAATGTTAAGAGTGGTATTTATCTTTAAAAATCAATTTAAGTTATCATTTTTAAAAATCATTTAAATGCCAAAAGTGGTATTTATCTTTAAAAATCAACTTAAGTTGTCAATTGAACTCAAAATATTTTGAAAATTTTATGATGAGTTCTCTGGATCATAAATCACAGTGAAAATCAAAGATCAAATCATTTAAATGTTTATATTTTCCAAAATTAATTATCTTAGTGATTTAGTGTTTATAAAATTTAAGTGCATTTTAATGACTTTACCCAAGAAATTATTTCTAAAAGCTCCTCTAGTCATATCAAACCTTCCAAAATTTTCTTAGAATTTTCTAATCAATATGCTAATTTCTATGATTATTTTAAGGAAATAATGTACAAAAACTTGAAAAATATGGATCTCTGTATAGGATCCTCCTCTGACTTTGGAAAAATCAGATGATGTTTCCCTTGACAGAGGCTACAACATGCCAAACTTTCAAGCCAATGTGATGTATCAATATGCATGGAGAATTAAATGATCCCAAATAATGTTTAATTAATTAAAAATGTTTTATGCATCAAATGCACTTGAAATTTATTCCACATTATTCTCCTCTGTTTACTGAGCAAGATAGTATTTTTATTTTATTTTTGTGATTTTTCTACACAAAGTTATGGATTTTCTAAGTTAGGGGAGTTTAAATAAATAGAAAAAGCCCTATTTTTCTACTTATCCAGACATCGCCATGTAGATCCTAGGCAGCTCTGAAATTCCACGTGGCGCGCTCCTATTTAACGCCGCTATCCATGCTAGCAGCCCTGCATCCCGCTGTTTACGTAAAGAAGTGTTGTCCGACTTCATCTTGGCCATCCATTTATTACATGCGCGATCGAACGACGCGTGGTCATCATCCCCAATGGCTTAGGCCGAGAGCCGTCCACCTTTAAGGCTTAAGATCTCTCTCATTTCTTAACCAAATTAAGTGATTTTTTTTTTAAAATGCTTGTCTTAGTGAGATGAACACATCCACACAGCTAATGTGTCAAGAAATCAAGCCCAAGTAAATGGAGAATCAAAATAAGCTCGAGAGGAGGAGAAGTTTTATACCTTTGCTCTGAGAAGGGAGGCTTTAATCAGAGGTGCTCGGCATGTTTGTTGGGTCCAAGGAGGCTAGAGATTGAGTCCCTGGTCTTGGTGTAAGGCCTAGGTATGAATTTGACCAAGCTTGATTTCAGGTGTTGGTCTAGAGCTATGGTGGAGGCTATTTCAGAGGGTAATTTGATGGGATTTGCCTTCTCTTGCTGTTGTGAAGATGTGGGCACAAGTAATTGATGTTTGGTGGAGTTTTGAGAGATGTCCTCTTTCTGCCTTAATTTTTAAGCTCAAAATTAGAGTTGTATAGGAGGAATCAAGTCAGTGGAGTGATTGGAATGGGCTGTGGAGATCTCAAGGAAGCTCTGTGAGTGATTTAGGAGGCACTCTTTAAGAAAGGTTTAGCACACCTCCCATGGCTGTGGAGGCAAGTTTTTATAAAAATGGCCATGGGGTGGTTCTCAGAGCACAGGTTTTGTTGCATTTTGGTGCTTAGGTGGAGGGCAGATAAGCTCTTCAATTTGATTTGGATGAGCTGACCTCTAGGTTTGAGTTGGGTGAAGTGTCATGGGGGTGGCTCTCAATTTTGAACTTTTTCGGCCACTAGGCTGGCCAGCCAGCCAGGAGGGTGGTGGCTAGGATCTCAGGGACCCACAAAAATCCATCACAACAATTTAATGCAAATGTCCTTTGATTTGACAAAGATATATTAAGCATGTGCATTTTTGGAAATAATATCCCTTAATTTGGGGGACCTTTGGTCCATGACTTGATTTAGGTGGTTTCATAGTGTTTGGACTGGTCACTAAGTCCAACTAATGGTTATGATGGAGTTAATTTGGTGACTTTAGGGTGGTTAGGTCACATTTAGTGCATGGGACCAAGTGGGTGCAAATGACCAAGACTTGGGTTTGGGCTAGTTTAACCATGTAAATTGACCCAGTTGATTGATCAAAATTGTGTAGATGATGGTTATTAAGATTTTTGGTGAAGGTTTGAAATGATTTTGAGTTCAATTGGTAGGTCAATTTGAGGGAATTTTGGTTTTCAGTCAATTTGGTCATGTTGGGCTAGGCTTGGGTCTAGCTTGGGTTAACGTTGGACTAAGTCCAAATTGATTGCTGTAAATTGTCAATAGGGACCCTATGAAGAGTTTTCAACATGAATTGAATGCCAATTTGGAGGTTAAGGCAATCAATTGGGTGAAATTTTGGGACTTAGCCAATTTGGGGCTAAATTTGGGAATTTTGGATTTATGCCAAAATAAAATGGATATGAGGCCTCACCAAGGCCAATTGATGGTTGATCGGCAGATGTTAACAGAGATGTAGAGCGGACGGTTGTGGTCGGTGGTACCGAGCAGCAAGTCTTCATCTGTGAAGTTTACCCCTGACTGTTCTCTCATTGAGAAAACTTCATCTGAGAATGTGCTAGCCAACTGAGCTAAGCAAATTTCTGGATCAAGCAAAGATGTAACCAAAGAATCTCTCATCTCCTTTGACAGGATCAGAGCGTCGTAGAAGCTTAGTCGGGCATCCAACTTCCTAAGATGAGCTAGCATGTTGTAGTCTACTTTGCATGCTCCTCCAATTTTATATTGATTATGTGGTTCTTCCACTAGTAGAGGTGGGGGTATCTCTTCTCAAGTCATTGTCTATTTTCCTTTATCTGTTGGAGCTATTCTTGGTGGTAACACTTTTTCGCTCCTAAAGTTGACTTCTGTGATTTCTTCTTCTTGAGATATCATTATTTATTCTTCCGGTGACTCTTCCTCTTCGTCAGAAAGATCTAAGTTGATGGCAAGCAGTGTACCATGATGCTCAAAAGTTGGCTCTTCGTTATCGGTGTTGTCGTAAGAGATATCATTGATCTCTTCCTTAGACTTGACAACGAGTTCATCAGACTTGAGTACGATTTGAGGATCATTTTGGAGATCGAGATCTCAACTAGATCGGTCATAATCAGTTATGTTATCACCAGAAATAGTCAAAACGTAGCCGAAATCATAATCATTATATTTTTAAGACCCCGGAGGGATAAAAAGATAATCGTACAAAGTCAAGGGTTCTAGGATTTTCTTTCGCAAATTCGAGATAACCAGTCTAGTAGAGGCAGCCCCTATCCTACCCCCCGTGCTATCAATCTTTGCAGTGACACTTTTCTTTCTGTTCTTTGTCTTGACGATGACAGATTTTCTGGTAAAATCTTCATCTCGGGCTCGGTATGCTGCGGACTCTGAATGGAGGCTTATTTTGATGCAGACTATATCTTGTTCAGTATCTACTCCAAGCCTCATTCCATTCCTCTCCAGTGTTCGTAGAAGCTTGTTTCGATGAATCATGTATTTGATTAAGGACCCTCTTGAGTTCATCCCAAGTTGTACTCCATCCGTCTATTCCAGTATATAGATCGATCGAAGAGATTCACTCAGCTGAAACCAAGTTTATGGAACTTTTTTCAGGTTCTCTCAAATACTCCTTTGCGAATGTAATGTTCTCTTCCTTGAGGTTCTTCTTGAGCCAGTCCTTAAAGGCGAAACACTTATCTATAGTGTGCTCAAGCAACTGGTGGTATGGGCAATAATTTGGTTCATTCTTCTTATCCACCTCTTCGGGTTTCCTTAGATCAGGTAGTTTGAATTCTGGTTTCTTCATCAAGCTTTTGAATATTTTAGGTATGGATTCATCTTTGAAGGAATACATAGCTTTCTGTCGCTCTAACAGGGATATTCTTTTACCCATTGTTCAAGGTGATCCCTCCTGAGGCTGCCGTTGGTTGGATTGACTGCTCTGTTTCTGAGAGTACTATGACGAAGACTGGCGATGCTCTTCTGCATATATCTTTATCGGCTGCTTTCCTTTATCAACAGTTGCGACTACTTCTTATTTCTTTTTGAACACTCTGGTCACCTTAGCCTTTTCATGTGGCTCAATGTGCTTCATTTCTTCTTGAAGACAACTAGCTTTACTTAATAGCTTCTCAAAGGATTTGATGGTGAGTCCCTTAAGCTTTAAAGCTTCTAGCCCATGAATGCTTTTGAGTATAATCTCAATCGCTTGGTGTTCCTGTACATGAGGTTCACATTTCATACGAAGTTTTCTACACCTCAAAGTATAGTCTACCAAAGTTTCGCTAGACTTTTGCTTCTCCATCATAAGCTCTCCAATAGACACATGGTGTTGTGCCCCGATAAATTTTTTCATAAACAACTGTTCTTACTCAGAAAATGTTTTAACTGACCCGTTGGGCAGGTCAGCATACCAGTCGAAAGGAATTCCTGACAAGATGCTGACGAATTGCTGGCAGAGTAGAGCTTCATTATTTCTCGTATTGCCACAGCTTGCTCGAAAATGTGTTATATGTTGTCTGAGATTTCCAGTCCCATTGAATATATTGAATTTTGGGGCCACAAAAACCTTGAGGAAAGGCATGGCATCGAACTCCTACAGGTAAGGTCTACCCTTCAAAATTGATGCACCACCCTTGGATTGGGCTAATGCATTCTGCACTTGTTCAACCATTTGCTTGAATTACTTTTCTGACATGGCACCTGATGGAGAATCCTTCTTTGGTTATTCATCTTTGTCTGCCAAAGTAGCCTCTCTTTTTTCTTCTATAATGTGCATGATTTCTGGCTGATTAATCTCTGGAGAAGCCAATCTTGATGCTTGTGATTGCCCCTGAATGGTGGCCATAGTTGTAGCCATTTCTTCTATTCTTTTCTCTAGTAGGCTGACTTGCTTATCCCTTAGGAGGATAACCCTATGAAGCTCATCTAAGGCGTTCTCTTCGGTGTGGAGTTGAGCCTCGTGCGCAGATGTAGTAGCTCTTGTTTCAATTACATAGACATCCATGAAATCCTCCTCCAAGTTTTCACTGTAATCAAAATCTTCATTATCACTATTGAAGAAAACTCCGTGCTCTCGAGCTAACTCAGAAATATCGATCCTGAGCTTGTCAACTTTTTCCTCAATTATTGATTCCTTGATTGCTTTAAGATCTGGAGGACCTTGATGGACATCCTCTATTTGTTCCTCCATCTCGCTGGCTATTATCGCAACGATGTCAGATATTTCAGGAACTGGTTTTTCTTCCTGTCTTGCTAGGTTCACTGAACTGTATCGGTGCAGCGACCTTTGGTACCCATACCCTCTTCTTCTTCGATGATGATGTCTCAGGATAGGATGTCTTAGTAGAGACATCGATATGTCGAGGGAAGGTATACTCCCCGTGGTGTAGACCGGCTACAATGTTAGGTGTGTAGTACCTTTTTTTCGGGATTACAGGAATTACGGGTAAGCTCCTCGGACCCAGTCTCGACTTAATCGGTGGACAACCTGCAGTCCTTGTGGTGGTATGATCAGTGGTGACTATAGAAGTATCAACTAAGTTTCCCAAATGGAACCAGACGGGAATACGGGTAGGTGACTTTTCAGTCGACTTGTGAGACTTTCTAATGGACTTAACATCCTTCAAAATTTCTTTCCCCAAGGATTTAGTAATTTGCATAATAAGGAGAAAAAGCTATCAATGGAAGAATTGACATTGCAAATGGGTAGTGAATTACAAAGTCAAGGAGTTGTAATTAGAAACATAGAAAATCAATTGGGATGTATTGCTACTGCACTTAGCAATTAACCTCTAGGAACATTATCTGGTAATGTTGAAGTAAATCCTAAAGATAAGAAGAAAGAGCAAATCAAAGCTATTCAACTTAGAAGTGGAAAAGAATTAGAAAAATAGTTCAACAAGAAGTTGAAGTTTAAAAAAATGACGTAGAAAATGAAAAACTAGGTGAAGATTTTCATTTTGAAGCAGAAAGCCCTATTAAAATAATGAAAATCACTTTAGAAAGACCATCTCCTCCATTTTCTCAAAGACTGAAGCAGAAAAATAAAGATAATCAATTTTTGAAATTATTGGAAATTTTGAGGAAGTTAACAATAAACATTCCATTTGTTGAAGATTTAAAACAAATGCCAAGCTATGTGAAGTTCATGAAGGATATATTTAATAAAAAATGGAAGCTTGTAGATAATGAGATTGTTGCACTCAACAAAGAGTGTAGCGCTATAATTCAAAAAAAGCTTCCTGAAAAACTTAAAGATTCTGGAAGTTTTACAATTCCTTGTGCTATTGGCGAACAATTTTATAGAAAAGCTTTAGGTGATTTAAGAGCCAGTATTAATCTTATGTCATTATCAATATTCAGAAGGTTGGGCTTAAGAGATATTTCACCTACAACAGTAACTCTTCAGTTAGCTGATTGTTCGATTACCTATCCTAAAGGAATTAAAGAAGATGTTTTGGTAAAAGTTGATAAATTTATCTTTCTGTGGACTTTGTTGTACTAGATATGGAGGAATATAAAGAAATTCTTATTATTTTAGGAAGACCATTCCTAGCTACTGGAAGAGCTTTGATAAATGTGCAGAAATGAGAACTAACTATGAGAGTTAATGATCTAGAGGTTACATTTGCAAAATCAAAGAGATCCCCTGTAAAAGAGCAACAAATTGAATGCTTCAGAATGGATATTAATAAATATTTAATCCATGAATATTTTAAGAAGACTTTTAAAAAAGAATTTGAAAAGGAATATATCGAATATGAAGATAAGGATAAAATTCACGATGAATCTATGGCAGTGAGCAAAGAGGATTTGGATTATTTTCAGGAAAAATATGAAATATTAGATCCTACAGAAAGTAACAAGAACTTTATTTCATCTATTGAGAAACCTCCTAAACTAAAACTGAAAACACTTCCTACACATTTGAAGTATACATCATTAGAAGATTTATCTACATTATCTGTTATAGTATCCTCAGAACTAACTGATACACAAGAATAACAGTTATTCAAAACTTTAAAAAGAAATAAGAAAGCTTTTCGATTGACATTAGTTGATATTAAATGAACTAGACCTTCAATTTGTATGCATAGAATCTTATTAGAAAATTAACATGAACTAAGAGCTGATCCTCAAAGAAGATTAAACCATATGATGAAAGAAGTTGTAAAGAAAGAGATTTTAAAATGGTTAGATGATTGAATAATATGTCATAATTCAGACATTGCTTGGGTAAGTCCAATTCACTTTCTTCAAAAGAAATAAGGTGTGACTGTAGTGACAAATGAGCATAATGAAATAATATCAACAATACAAGTCACTGGTTGGAGAATCTGCATAGATTATAGAAAATTAAATTCTGTAACCAGGAAGGATGATTTTCTTTTACCCTTTTTGGACCAAATGTTGGATAAATTGGCTGGGCATAAATATTTATGTTTTCTAGATGGATTTATCAGTTATCACCAAATACCTATTGCTCCAGAGGATCAAGAGAAAGCAACATTTACTCATCTGATGAATGCCCTTTGGATTATGTAATGCACCTGCAACATTTCGAAGATGTATGATGTCAGTTTTTAGTGATTTGATTCAAAAGGGAATTTAAGTCCTTATGGATGATTTTTCTATATTTGGAACTTCATTTGAAATATGTCTAAGTAATTTAGAGAGAATTTTGAAACATTGTGAAAAGACTAATCTTGTATTGAGCTGGGAAAAATGTCAATTTATGGTTGCAGGAGGGATTGTGCTTAGGCATAAAATTTTAGAAAATGACATGGAAGTAGATCCTACAAAAATACAGGTTACATCAATCTTACCTCCAGCTATTATAGTAAGAGGAGTTAGGAGCTTTCTAGAACATACTGGATTTTACAAGAGATATATTAAAGACTTTTCAAAAATTTCTAAGCCTTTATTCCAACTTCTGGAAAAATATATAAAATTTGACTTTAATCAAGATTGTCTTAAAGCCTTTGAAACTTTAAATGAAAAATTGATCACCACTCTTATAATTATTTCACCTGATTGAGAGAAACATTTTGAATTAAATTGTAATGGTAGTAATTATCAATTAGAGTTGTTTTAGGTTAGAGATATGATAAGATTTTTAAATTTATATACTATGCTAGTAAAACTCTTAATGATGCTCAGATTAATTATACCACCACTAAAAGAGAATTATTGGTCAATGTGTATGCTTTTGATAAGTTTAGGTCATACATGATTGGATAAAAATGTGTTATGTATACTAACCATTCATATAATAAATATTTAATTCAAAAGAAGGATGTTAAACCAAGAATAATTAGATGGGTACTTCTTATGCAAGAGTTTGATTTTGTAATAATCGATAAAAAATGGACTGATATACAAAATGCTGATCATCTGTCTAGGCTAGAACAAGAAGAAATACTTGATTTGGAAAGAGAAATTAATGAAACTTTTCCTGATGAACAACTTTATGTTGTAAGAGATGGAAAAAGCCATGGTATGTTGATACTGTAAATTATATTGTTAGTGGTATTTTACTATATAGGCTAACAAAACAACAGGAAAAAAAATTCATTTATGATATAAAATCATATTTTTGAGATGAACCTTATTTATATAAACAATGCAAATATTTAGTAATGAGATGATGTGTGCCTTATAGAGAAATTCATGAAATTGTCAAAATAAATGTCATGATTCTGAATTTGGAGGTCATTTTGGGAATGATAGAACAGTTCATAAAAGCTTACAATCTGGATTTTATTGGCTTACTCTTTTTAGAGATGCTAACATATATATATATATATAAATATGTGATCGGTGTCAGAGACTAGGTAATATTTCAAAAAGAAATCAAATGCTTCTAAATTTTAATTTGGAAATTGAAATTTTTTATGCATGGGGATTAGATTTTATGGGACAATTTTAACCTTCATTTGTAAATATTTATATATTTATTATAGTGGATTATGTTTCTAAATGGATTGAAATAATGACTTTACCTCGATGTGTTGCTCGGAGTGTTTTAAAATTTTTAATTAAAAATATTTTTACAAGATATGAAATGCCGATAGTAATCATTACCAATGGAGGATCTCATTTTAGAAATGCAATAATAACAAGATTAATGGGAAAATATAATACAATGCATAAAATTGCAACTGCTTATCATCTCTAGACTGGTGGTTTAGTAGAAGTATCTAATCTAGAAATTAAGAGAATTTTGAAAAAGAGTGTTAATCATAATAAAATGGATTGGTCTATGAGATTAGATATTGCATTATGTGCATACAGGACAACCTATAAGACACCCATAGGAATGTCCCCATATAGATTAATTTTTTGGAAGATTTGTCTCTTTCCAGTTTAATTGGAGCATAAATTTTATTGGGTGATAAAAGAATTCAATATCAATTTGAAAGATGTTGGTAAGAAAAGATTATTACAAATGAATGGGATTGAGAAAATTATGAATGAATCTTAAGATAATGCTTAGATTTATAAGGAAAAGATGAAAAAATGACATTACGAGAAGATAATGAAAAGAGAATTTGAACCTGGACAGGGAGTTTTATTATATAATACAAAATTTAAATTATTTTCTGGAAAATTGAAGTATAGCTGGAAAGGGTCATTCAAAGTTATAAAGTCTATCCCAATGGGGCAGTTAATATTGAAAACCCCAAGACTTGAATAATATTTAAAGTGAATGAGCATAGATTGAAATCATATTTTGATGGACAAAGACCAGCTTTTAAAGAGGCTATAATTTTTTGTCAACCAGAATAAGACGTGGAATGTCGGGCTGACGACATTAAACCAAACACTTTTTGGGAGCTAACCCATATTTATCGTTATTTAGTTTGCTTTTGAGTTTGTTTTTTTTTTTGAGATATTTCACATGTTTATGTTTAATTCTTTATGTAGTCCATTTATTTGATAAAATATTTAGAAACATATTTATTTACCTAATTTTATAATAAAAAATTGAGAATTTAATGAATCGAAATCAAAACAGCGAAGTTTCTAGAATTGACACATGATGCGCTGAATTCCAGAGACTTCACACATGATGCACCGCGATACCAAAATGACTAAAACATGTTGAATGGTGGTTTCTTCTTCATATAACTACTAAAAATTGACTCATATTTTAAAGGGGAAATGAAGGAAGAGTCACCACTTTTCAAATCCTATGGCTTTTCACTCTAAAAACTCAACTAGATTTAGAATTTTCAACTGGAGAAAGTTTGTCAGTTCTGGTACGTAGAAGTTACATGATTGAGTTCAAGTGAATAAGAACCTTATCAAGGAAAGGGGATTTGTGAATCAAGATTCAACACGCTGAATACTCGAGTGGTGTGCAGAGGCGCTCGGAAGTGCATTGCTACACTACGATTACCGTTGTTGTTGCTGTAGTAAAAGAATTTAATGCAAATCTTCATGGGATCAACCAAGGAATGATCTATGGGTGTGCAGTTCACTCCTTCAAGAATAAATGAGATCTCTGTGATTGAGAATGTGCCTATCTGCCATTATGTAATTTTACCCCTACGAGATATAATATGAATGAACTCTACCGCTACCTTACGAATGAAGATGCAAATTGGGAGACTAGAGATGATGGAATTGTAAGTTATCCTTCATCATTTTTAAATTCAATTTCATAAGCCTGACACTTCTTCATTGCATCGAAATTATTGCTTACCATGAAAATTAGTAAGGTAACTTAGGAGAGTACCATTATGAACTGTATTCAAACTAGAAAATCTATTGCTATTTGAGCTATTATTATGAAATTGGTTTTGGATTTGATTGTCAATGGATCTGTAATTTAACTTGTAAATCCATCTACTATTTTTCTACTATTCAATCAATCAAAAGTACCTAATGATAGTTGGGAAAAAGTGCTTCTTTTTGGAAGCCGATGGATTCAGAAGTCTATTACAATTGTATTGGAATGGGAAATGAAAATGATATGAATGTGTTGAAGGATTTATCACCTGTTCAGCCTTACTACAACTCGAGTGCACTTTTAAAGAAGATCAAGAAAATTGAAAAAGAGGTGTAGAATCTCATGCATGTGATTGGGAATATTACTGAAATGTTGTGTCATATGGATTAGAGATTAAATGAACACTGTGAACACGCTAGGCATATTGAAGATGGTTTGGTATGTATGTTCAAGAAACATTCTTGGATTGAGGAGGAAAATTCAATTGATGAATTTTCATTTCGACCCTTCTACTACTTGTATGTGCACTACCAATCTATGGGAGATATCTAGGAGGATGATAGTGAAGAAGATTTTTGAACATAATTTATGCAAGGAACTTCTGTTTAGTATTATTTTTTTTAGTTTTTTTGTTGTGTTGGATTGCATTTCCTTTCTATTTTTACACATTATCTATGTTTATGTTTTGAATTTTGATGTTAAGATGTTAGTGTTAGGATGTTGGTTAGCTTTAGAACACTGAATTGGATGTTTGTTGGCCTGAAAAATGTTAGTTTGTAATAACACAGATTTTATATATAAATGTGAGTTTTGTGTTGTTTGTGAAAGTTTGGTGTTAATGTGATGTTTAATTATTCTTAGAAACGTTTATTTGAGTCAAATAGAGGTTAACATAAACCGGTACGGAGTAGATTTTCAAAAAAATCAAAATTTTGTGAATTTAAGCTCTGATGTAGATTCGCCAGATTGGGACATGATGCGCCAGATTGGCGCATGATGCGCCAAATTACAGAGCCCTGACCTATGATGCGCTAGATTGGCGCATGATTCCCTAAGGGTCTAAACACGCTAGATAGCCTAGAAAATCACAAAATTGCACGTACAAACTCCATTTTTGCTACTTAAGTTGTCTTCTACCTCAAGACCTTGGTCTAGGGCATCACATTGTGGGTGAAAGAGAAGGATTCATAGACCAAAAATCATAGAATTCATCGTCTCTTTGTAAGAGCTTAACTTTAACTTAGAAATTTTTTTATTTTCACCAAGGATTTGGGAGATCCGAAATTTGGGATTTTTGTTGAAAAAGTTTGAAAAAATCTCATGTTGAAAAGTTTCTTACCCAATATTCTTGCTTGAGGAGTTAGTGTTTTAATTTAGCAATTTATTTGGAATTATTTAGGTTTTCATAGAATTTTCAAATGGCTCCCTGAGTTAAGAGCGAAAGGCCATCCAAATATTTTGATGCACGAAGATTTGTTACTTTCAAAGCCCAACACAGTTACAATACTCAAATGGAGACAAGAAGAATGATCCAAGAATGAGCATTTACAAACTCATGTGGCGAGATCAAGAGACTAATTCTTGCCAGAAACTGGGAAAGATTCTGCTACTTAACTACCGTACAAATTGTCCCGATGGTTTGGAAGTTTTATGCGAACCTGAGGTTCACCAATGAAGATCACATCCTAGCTACAAGCAAACAAGTTGAATTTACTGTTGATCGGATCAATACTTTTTATGGTTTTATGGGTGTATTTTTTGATGAATACGCTACATTTGTGATGACTGATTCATCACTAGATGATGTGATTGCATTTTTGACTGAAGGAAGAGGGGAGTGGAAGATTAAGAGTAACAAGATAGTTAATTTATCTGCTTCTATGTGACTATTTAGTCAAAAGTGTGTCACCACTTCATTTCTGCCAGACTATTTCCAACAAATCATTTGGCTGATGTTTCAAAAAATAGAGCATTACTAAACTATTGCATTCATAACATGAAAGCAATAGATATTGGTGCACTTATAGTTCAGTGTTACACCAAAAATATATGCATTTTTAGACCCATATTTTATACTTATTTTTGGTGATATTGCATAAAATATATGCATTTTTAGACCCATATTTTATACTTATTTTTTGTGATATTGCACTTTAATGGAATTTTTAGACCCATATTTTATACTCATTTTTGGTGATATTGTACTTTAATGGAAGGTATTTTTGATGTTTTATTACAGGTTGTTGATTTTTAGTACTTGGAGAAAAAAAGAAACAAAAAGGATTGAATTTTGAGCAAAAAATGGAGAAGTTAAAAATTTGTTTAGCGCTGACGACGCTTATGTTGAAAGAAGCCCTGTTCTTAGAAGATTCAATGAATCTGGATGCTTTTTGAAGAGTTTTTTGATGCACTTATTGGAGTACCGACATAGGCTCTATTTAGGGCCAAAATTTAATCAGAAACTGCCCCCCCCTCGCACCATTTCAAATTCCACAACTCATTTCAGTTTTCCTTTTCACACACCTACATTCCACGACATTCCACACCATTAGTTAGTTATTGTTTTTATAGTTTTGAGTTTTTGTGGTCAGTTTCAGTGTGAATTCTTTACAAAGAAGTGTTGGAGAGGAAGAGAAGTGAGAGATTTTTTCTTCCTATATTTCCTAAGAGAGGCTACAAAGGATTTGCTTCGAGAAAGAGTTTCAGATAAGTGTTGTTTGTTTATTATTATTGTATGAACTTTCTTTTATATATAAAATTTTTGTTTTATTGTATCTTTCTCGTGAAGTCTGAGAAGATTCCTTTATCTTTCTCCCTAGTCTGAGATATGGTGAAATGAAGACATAATGCGGATGTGCCAATGTTAAAATTTAAAATAAATTGTGATGGTTTTTTCAACACCGCTCTTAAGTTACTTTTCAATCTGGCCAATTAAATTGTTAAAATATGTTGTGAAACATATGATTCGGGAAATGGAGAATGAGTTATACAATAGAGTAAGAATCACATTTATGGCCAAGAAAGAGTATTTCATTCATGAAATTAAGTGCAAATAAATATGTGAAATAAACTTTGTTGGGTGTAGAATTGGAGATTTATAGGGTGATAGAATAAAAATCCCCAATTCCATCTTAGTGTTTAAAAACTAAAGCAAGAGTTAGCCTTTAGGGAAAGGGAAGTGGGAGCTCTGGAGTGGGACTCAGTATTCTCCTAGCCTAGCCACAGATTTAGGGACTAAACCTAAGATTAACCAATGATTTTCTGTAACAGTGAATCAGGGTGGAGATTAAAATTGCTCCACTTTAGCACAATACATATCTAAACCATTTATCTCATCTCGTTTCACCAAAAACTCATTGTAGTGGAAAAGATGTTTTTTCATATTAGAAAACTTTACCACATAAACATAGTTTATCTGTTATTAACTGCCAGTAATAAATAATTTAGTTTAATGGTGTTTTAAACATTCAAAGTTAGTGACACTAATTCTAATTGATTTCTGTTAATTTCCTAGTTAATATATCATTTCAAATTTAAACCTTTCCCGTGGGATTGATATTTGGGACTTAAAAAGAAAGTCTTATATTGCTTGATAATGATACATATACTTACGTAGAATCCCAACTTTAAGAGATTAACGTTATTATTCAGAAAATACCACATCATGTTTTTGGCACCGTTGCAAAGCAGAGTCAACTTTATAAATTTTACACAAATATATTTTCTCGGAATCAAGTTTTTGGCGCCGTTGTCGTGGAAGGTCACGGTAAATTCAGTAGAATTGGTAAATTAAAAAATTTAGAGGTAAAAATATACAAAATACAAAATATAAATAAAATTATAAAATCAAAAATCCAAAAATATATAATTATTTTTTTAAGAGTATTTTTAAGAAATTTTTCTTTGCTTATTATATTTGTTTATGTGAAATATTGGATCTGAAGGTTTTGTATCTTACAATTTAGAATTAGAGAGTACTATTAGAAAATTTTGAAAACAAAAAAAAGAAATTAAAATTTTGAATAAAATGGTGAATAACTTAGATAATCAAATAAATGAAAATCCACAAAGACCTTTAAAAGATTATGCTAATCTAACAGCAGTTGAACTTCACTTAACTATTCAAAATCATAATGTTGCTCCTAATTCATATGAAGTTAAACCTGCTATTATCCAAATGATAAAAAATAATCCGTTTGGAGGAACACTTATTGAAGATCCTAGCTTACATCTTCCTAGTTTTCTTGAGATTTGTCCTACTTTTAAATATGACAGAGTGTCTAATGAAGTTGTTAGGCTTAGAATTTTTTTTCTTTTTCATTAAGGGATAGAGCAAAAGCTTGGTTAAACTCATTAGCACCTAGGTCTATTAGAACTTGGGGAGACCTATCACAAAATTTTTTGTCTAAATATTTTCCACCCTTGAAAACTGCTAAGCTTAGAAATAATATTACATCATTTTGTCAGTTTAAAGGGGAATCGATATATGAAGCCTGAGAAAGATTTAAGTATCTCCTTAGAAAATGTCCACACCATGCTTTACTAGATTGGTTAATAATTCAACTTTTTACAATGGATTAGTATGATCTCTTAAATTTATTATAGATGTTGTTTCAGGTGGATCTTTAATGTCAAAATCTTTTGATGAAGCATACTTTTAATAGAAGAAATGACTACTAATAGTTTTCAATGGCCCTCTGAACAGATAAATCCTAAGAGAGTAGATAATATTCTTTTATCTGATGCAATGTCTATTTTAGCATCTCAAATTGCTGTAATATCAAAAAAAAAAATTGATCAAATTGGAGTGAACTATTCTCAAATACCACAAGTATTAGAGGAAAATTCACTAGGAAAGATACTTGATACTCAATTATCTTAAACTTTGAATACTATTTAAAATCGAAATGACAGTCCTTATTCAAACTATTACAGTCTTGGATGGAAAAATCACCCTAATTTTAGTTGGAATAATTATAACAATTCAACGAACCCCTCAGGATATTTAAATAATCAAGAAAATCCTAATTATCGACCTTAATATCCTCCTTGATTTAACTTTAATCCTCACCCACAAGTTAAGGAAAAGAAGTTAATAATGGAAGAGGTAATGTTGAATATGGGAAATAAAATACAAAATCAAGGGGTTGTTATTAGAAATATTGAAAAAAAAATAGGACATATTGCTACTGCAATTAGTAACAGATCTTCATGAAATCTTCTGAGTACTGTAGAAGTTAATCCCAAAGATCAAAATAAAGAATAAATTAAGGAAATTTAATTATGAAGTGGAAAATAAGATGAAATAAGAATCCAAAGAGTAATATAAGTTGATGAGAAGAAGGAAGAGATCGAAAGTGACCATAATGAAGATGAGCAAACACAAGTTCTTTTAGAAAAACCATTACCTATGTTTTCTCAATGACTAAAAATGAAGAATAAAGATGAAAAATTTACAAAATTTTGGGAAATCCTTGAAGAGTTAACGATAAACATTCCTTTCATTGAAGCTTTAGAACAAATGCCAAGTTATGTGAAATTTATGAATGATATACTAAACAAGAAAAGGAAGTTTGCAGATCATGAGATTGTTACACTTAGTGAAGCGTGTAGCACTATTATCTAGAAAAAGCTTCTTGAAAAGTTAAAAAATCCTAGTAGTTTTAATATACCTTATGTAATTGGGGAAAAGTTTTATGAAAAATCCTTATGTTATTTACGAGCAAGTATAAATCTTATGCCTCTATCAATTTTTAAACATTTAGATTTAGGAGAGATTTCCCCTACTGTTGTAACACTTCAGTTAGTTGATTGATCAATCATTTATCCTAAAGGAGTTATAGAAGAGGTATTAGTAAAAGTGGATAAATTTATTTTCCCTATAGACTTTGTAGTATTAGATATGGAGGAAGATAAAGAGATTTCTATTATTTTGGGGAGACGATTTCTTACTTAGATATGGAGGAAGATAAAGAGATTCCTATTATTTTAGGGAGACCATTTCTTGAAATAGGGAGAGCTGTAATAGATGTACAAAAAGGAGAATTAATAATGAGAGTTAATGATCAAGAAGTAAAATTTAATATTACAAAAGCTGCAAAAAGGAGAATTAATAATGAGAGTTAATGATCAAGAAGTAAAATTTAATATAGCAAAATCTATGAAATATCCTGCAAAAAAAAAAAAAAGATATTGAATGTTTTAGGATGGAAGTTACAAATTATCTAAGTAATGAGCAATTTAAGAAAGAGTTTAAAGAAAAATAAAAGCAAGAAGAATTTAGTGAAAATGGGGATGAAATAAAAGAAGAAAATTTAGATTATATTTAAAACAAATTTGAAACTTTAGACTTGTTGGAAAATGATAATAAAAATCTTATTCTTTTAACTATTAATCCACCTGAACTTGAACTAAAAGTATTACCTGCTCATTTAAAATATGTATTTTTAGGAGATTCATCAACATTGCTTGTCATTGTATCTTCTGAGTTAACAAAAATTCAAGAACAACAATTAATAGAAATGTTAAAAAGATATAAAAAGGCCTTTGGATGGACTTTCACAGTTAATGCAGGAATTAGTCCTTCAATTTGTATGCATAGAATTTTATTAGATGAAAAAAATGAACTTAAAGCTAATATTTAGAGGAGATTAAACCCAATAACGAAAAAAGTTGTTAAAAAAGAAATTTTAAAATGCTTAGATTCTGGAATTATATATCTTATTTCATATAGTGCTTGGGTGAGCCCAATTCATTGTTTTCTAAAGAAAGGAGGAGTGACCATTGAAGTAAATGAAAAATATGAATTAATTCCAATAAGACAAGTTACTGGTTGACGAATTTGTATAGATTATAGAAAATTAAACTTGGCCACCATGAAAGATCACTTTGCTTTACACATTTTAAATCAAATGTTGGATAGATTAGCTGAAAACAAATATTACTATTTTTTAGATGGATATAGCAGTTATCATCAAATTCTAATTGCTCCTAAGGATCAAGATAAGAGAACATCTACAAGCCCTTATGAAACATTTGCTTTTCATAGAATGTCATCTATATTATGTAATGCACCTGCAACATTTCAACGATATATGATGTCAATATTTAATAATTTGATTTAGCATGGAATGTAAGTATTTATGGATGATTTCTTTGTAGTCGGGATTTCATTTGAATTTTGCTTAAATAATTTAGAAAAAGTTCTAAAATTATGTGAAAAAATCAACCTAGTACTAAATTGGGAAAAATATCAATTTATGGTTGTAGAGGAATTGTACTTGGGCATAAAATTTCTGAAAATGACATCAAAGAAAATCCTGCAAAAATTTAAGTTATTGAAAAATTACCACCACCGACTTTGGTCAGAGAGGTAAGAAGTTTTCAATGACATGTTGGTTTCTACAGGTGTTCTATAAAGAATATTTCAAAAATAAATAAGCCATTATGCCAACTTTTAGAAAAAGATACAAAATTTGATTTTAATGAGGAATGCATAAAAGCATTTGAATTATTGAAGAAGAAGTTAATCACTGCACCTATAATAAAAACCATTTTAAGTAATGTGCGAGCTAGTGAATATGCTATTGGAGCTGTGTTAGGACAAAAGCATAACATAACTTTTAAAGCAATATATTATGCTAATAAAACTCTGAATTATTCTCAAATTAACTAAATTACTATTGAAAGAGAGTTATTAGCTATTGTCTATGCCTTTGATAAATTTAGCCAATACTTGATTGGATTTAAATGTATAGTGCATACAAATCAGTCTGCTATTAAATAATTAATGGAAAAGAAGGATGCTAAACCAAGGTTAATTTGATGGATACTTCTATTGCAAGAGTTTGATTTTTCTGTAGTTGATAGAAAGGGAAATGACAATCAAATAGCTAATCATTTGCATGGACTAGAAAAAGAAATATTAACTAATTTTGCGATTCAAATTTTAGAAAATTTCTCTGATGAACAATTATATAGTATTGATGAAATAGATACACCATGGTATGCCAATATAGTAAATTATATTGTAAGTAATATTCTACCACTAGATATTAAGAATTAATAATTAAAAAAGTTATATCTGATTCAAAATTCTATTTTTGGGTCGACCCATATTTATATAAACAACGTAAATTTCCAATTATTAGAAGGTATGTGCCTTATGAACAAATTGAACAAATAATTGAAAGATCTCATGATTCTAAATTTAGAGGACATTTTGAAACAAACAGAATTGCTTATAAAATTTTGCAAGTTGGATTTTATTGGCCTACTCTTTTTTGAGAAGTTAAAGAATATAATAAAACATGCGATCGGTGTCAGTGAGTAGGAAATATTTCTAGAAGAAATGAAATGTCTCTATATTACACATTGGAAGTTAAAATTTTTGATGTGTGGGGTTAGATTTTATGGGACCATTTATCCCTTTATTTGGAAACTTGTATATATATTACTTGGTGTTGATTATATGTCAATTGAAGCTGTTGTTGTACCTAAATGTGATGCTCGGAGTGTTTCTAAATTTTTAAATAAAAACATTTTTAGAAGATATGGAATCCCAAGAGTAATTATTACAGATGGAGGATCCTATTTTAGAAATAAGAGAATCAAGAAATTGATAAAGAAATATGCTATTATGCATAGATTCTCTATTGCTTATCATCTTCAAACTAGCGGTCTAACATAAATATTGAATCATGAAATAAAACCAATTTTAGAAAAAGTTGTAAATCCCTATTAATTGGATTGGTCTGCTAGATTAGATACTGCATTATGGGCATACATAACTGCCTATAAAACTCTTATAAGAATGTCCCCTTACAACCTTATTTTTGGAAAAACATGCCACTTACCAGTAGAACTGGAGCATAAAGCATTTTGGGCTATTAAGAAAATTAATTTTAATTTAAAAGATGCTCGTGAGAAAATATTATTGCAAACCAATGAACTTGAGGAGATCACAAATGAAACATATGATAATATAAAAATCTATAAGGAGAAAATGAAAATATGCATGAACGGAAAATTATTAATAAAAAGTTTGAAATTGGACAAGAAGTTCTATTAAATGTCAATTTATGGTTGCAAGAGGAACTGTACTTGAGCATAAAATTTCTAAAAATGGCATGAAAGTAGATCTTAAAAAAATTGAAGTTATTCAAAAATTACCACCACAGCTATGGTCCGAGGGGTAAGAAGTTTTCTAGAACATGTTGGTTTCTACATGAATTATATAAAGAATTTTTCAAAAATTACTAAGTCGTTATGCCAAATTTTAAAAAAAGTTACAAAATTTGATTTTAATGAGGAATTCATAAAAGAATTTGAATTATTAAAAGAGATGTTAATCGCTGTACCTATAATAAAAACCATTTAAAATAATGTGTGAGCTAGTGATTATGCTATTGGAGTTGTGTTAGGACAAAGGAACAACAAAGTTTTTAAAGTAATATATTATGCTAGTAAAACTTTGAGTTATGCTCAAATTAACTACACTACTTTTGAAAGAGAGTTATTAGCTATTGTCTATGCCTTTGATAAATCTAGATCATACTTAATTGGAAATAAATGTATAGTGCATACAGATCATTCTGCTATTAAATAATTAATGCAAAAAAAGGATGTTAAACCAATGCTAATTAGATGGATACTTCTATTGCAAGAATTTGATTTTTCTATAGATGATAGAAAGGGAAATGACAATCAAATACATGAACATTTGTCTAGACTAGAAAAAGAAATATTAACTAATTTTGCAAATGAAATTTTAAAAAATTTCTCTGATGAACAATTATATAGTATTGATGAAATAGATACGTCATGGCATGTCGATATAGTAAATTATATTGCAAGTGATATTCTACCACCAGATATTAGGAATCAACAATTAAAAATACTTATATATGATTCAAAATTTTATTTTTGGGATGACTCGCATTTATGTAAACAATAAATTAAAGAAATTTATATATGATTCAAATTTCTATTTTTGGGATGACCCATATTTATATAAATAATGTAAAGATTCTTATTATTAGAAGGTGTGTGCCTTATGAAGAAACTCAACAAATAATTGAAAGATGTCATGATTCTGAATTTGGAGGACAACTTGGAATAAACAAAATAGCTTATTAAATTTATCAAGTTGGATTTATTGGCCTACTCTTTTTAGAAATGTTAATGAATATATTAAAACATGTGATGTCAACGATTAAGAAATATTTATAGAAAAAATGAAATGCCTCTAAATTACACATTGAAAGTTGATTTTTTTTTGTGTGAGGTTAGATTTTATGGGACCATTTATGCCTTCATTTGGATACTTAAATATATTACTTGTTGTTGTTTATATGTCCAAATAGATTGAAGCTATTGTTGTACCTAAATGTGATGCTCGAAGTGCTTTTAAATTTTTAAATAAAAACATTTTTACAAAATGTGGAATGCCGAGAGTAATTATTACAGATGGATAATTCCATTTTTGAAATAGGAGAATCGAGAAATTGATAAAGAAATATTATGTTATGCATAGATTCTGTACTACTTATCATCCTCAAACTAGCGGTCTAGTAGAAATATCGAATCGTGAAATAAAACAAAATTTAGAAAAAGCTGTAAATCTTTATAAATTGGATTGGTCTGCTAGATTAGATACTGAATTATGGGCATACAAAACTGCTTATAAAACTCATATAGGAATGTCCCCATACAAACTTATTTTTGGAAAAACTTGCCACTTACCAGTAGAATTGGAGCATAAAGCATTTTGGGCTATTAAGGAATTTAATTTTAATCTAAAAGATGTTGCTGAGAAAAGATTATTGCAACCAAACTTGAGGAGATAAAAAATGAAGCATATAATAATGTAAAAAACTATAAGGAGAAAATCAAAATATGGCATGATCGGAAAATTATTAATAAAAAGTTTGAAACTAGATAAGAAGTTCTATTATATAATACAAGATTGAGTTTTTTTCAAAAAAATTTGAGATCCAGGTTTTTAGGACCATTTAAAGTCATTAAAGCTTATCATTTGGAACCGTTGTTATTAAGGATTCTAAAACTAAAAAGAAATATAAAGTTAATGGGCATCGATTGAAATATTATTATGAACCCCAATTTAAAGAAGTTTTAATGTTAAGTCAACTCAACTAAAGCAATGGTATGTTGGGCTGACGACGTTAAACCAAGCGTTTGGTGGGAGGCAACCCATATGTGAATCTATATATCTAAATAGTATTATTTTGTTAATAAATGTGTTTATGTATAAGGAAATAATAGTATCTTTAATTCCTACATAATTTTATATATCATAAATTAAGACAAATATTGGTATTGGAGGAAAATTTAGAATCAAATTGAACAAAAAAATTTCAGACACAAATTTGGCCTTGGCACTGACTGCGCCCGACTAAAGGACCATGGCACCAACAGTGTCCTCGGGAGCGCCGATGTTGTACCGAGCATTTTTCACGTGCTGAATGATTTTGGGGAACTTTGGTGGGATTTTACTCCACAATAACCACCGAGAGGTGTTTTTAAAGTCCTAAAAACTGATTTGGACATCCAAAAACTTCTTAATTTTGAATTCCATGGATTCCAATTCCATAAATACTTTTAGGTATGGAGTTTTTAATAGAAGAAAGCTTATCAGTTTTGACGCGCAGAGATTATATGACAAAGTCATCACAAAGAAGAGACTTATCAAGGAGAGAGGCTTTGTCTATCATGGAGTTAGTAATCTAAGTTCATATATTGAGAAAACCATTGTACAGAGGCGTTCAAAAGTTTTGTGGTAACCGCTGTAGTTGTAGTACCCTAGTAAAAAAAAATTATGCTAACCTAGATGCAATTACCCAATGAGTTGTCTTCGTTTGAGGTAAGGCTGTACCATTTACTCCGGCTTGGATTAATGATTTGTATATGATATCAAATGTTTCAATTTGTCATTATACAAATTTTATCCCGATGAAAGATATGATGCAAGAAGTACATAATTTTGTGATGGATGAACATGATAGTTGGGAAATCGGAGACGAGGGATACGTTAATTTCTTTGCTTTGCTGCTTAACCTAATTTCAAAACACTGGCATTTTTTCATATCTGCAAAAGTACTACCTACGATGAAGATTAGTAGAGTAACAAAAGAAAGTGTCATTCTAAACTATTGCATTCAAATGGAAAAACCCATTGATATAGGGTCAATTATTTTCAAATCTATTATGAGTATTATCATGAATGGGCCAATATATGAACTTGAGAATCCTTCTACAATTTTCCTACTTTACAGTCAATCTCAAGTTCCATATGAAAGTTGGGAAAAAGTTTTACTACCTGGGAGCCCATTATTCCTATTGATGGAAATTACATAGGAAATTGAAATGAAGCATTAGATTGTATTTTGGATCATTCATCACATGCTTCAACACCATTGTTGCCATGTTGACCTCACTTTTTGTTGGGTCTAAGAAACTTCTTTAGTAGCCTAGGTCTAGCCATAGGACTTTCCTATTGACTAGTCTTAGAAGATCCAGCACACCACACCTATTGGGGGTCCATTTGTTGACCTCACTTTTGGTTGAGGTCTCGAAATTTTTTAGCCTAGGTCTAGCCATAGGACTTTCCTACTGACTAGTCTTAGAAAACTAGAAAATGTACCATCTAGGTCTAGCCATAGGACTTTCCTATTGACTAGTCTTAGAAAACTAGAAAAGGTATCCTCACAATTAGAAATTCAAAATTCTTCTAGGTCTAGCCATAGGACTTTCCTATTGACTAGTCTTAGAAAACTAGAAAAGGTACCCCACCCATTATAAACTCAAAACTCTTCTCTTTATTTAACTTGAAGTTCTACATATTAGTCTTAACCTCTAGCATATAGTAGGTAAGATCATTATGAGAGAATTCAAGAAGAGTTCCTATAGGACTACTTGACCTTAGGATTGACCCTAGATATTAGTTTGGAGTTAGGGTACACAATA
>JXCR01146868.1:6816-24528 GCA_002079205.1 Phalaenopsis hybrid cultivar | reverse complement strand
TGACTCATAATACCAGAATTTGGAGTCTCTTGGAATGAAGAAATGTCTCTTGGAATTGAAGATGAGTGTCTCTTGGAATTTAGTAAGTTGGGGGGAGCGAGGGCGCAACAGAAGCATGGTGGCCCAACACACATTGGTGCATAAGAAACTCCATGATGTATTTTCTCTTAAGGGGCTGTATATTCGCCAAAGTGAAGATTTGTTGGGTATATTTATTTCTCCTAAGAGACTGGATATTCACCAAGATGGAGATTTGTTAGGAATGACTCATATACCATAAATGGGATATATGCTGGAGCAGAGCAGAGCCCACGGGCGGAGTAGAGCGAAAGGATCTGCCCAACCGGGGGAGTTTTATTATGTGGGTTGGGGGTGCGGGGGCAACACCCCGCAGTTTATTACAGGAGTAATTTAAGTAATTACATACTGTACTATAGAGTTATATATATGTTCTGTTTGTAACCCTAGGTGAGATGAATATTGTATTCTGTACTCTTTTCTGAATATTGAAAAGGGAGTCGCCGCTCTGCTCCCGAGGATGTAGACATCTTTGCTGAAACTCGTAAATCTCTGTATGTCCTTTTGAATTTGTGTCAATTCTTGTTTTTCTTCACCCTAATTTCTCAACATTAATCATAGATAAGACAGACGAGATTGATATGTACCTGGTAATATGAATAGTCATATATTAGAGATGATCCATATGACTCACATTTTTCACGCTATATTATATAATTTTGAATTTATAATGATGTAAAGAGAAATTTATATACATGCCACATAATTTTTATGTATTTACATATATAACACCTAGAAATTGATAAGTACACTTGTATCATCTTGATGTCATAAACTTATGACCACGGCGCGAAAACATTTAAATTACGTCAGCATTTAGGTCGTATGAATTTCGACACTAAATATTTGTGTTGTATTTGCATCTGATTTGTGGCGGTCACTATTCAGGACGAGTTCTGTACCGTGGTACGCTGACACTGACATTTAGTGTCGGGACTAGCAGCTACATTATTTATGGTACCATTCTCTAAAATTTTTATATATATATTTTTTAAATCCTTTATCAGGATTTATCTGCTTTTACTTTCTATTTCCTAATAATTCAACTGAAACTAAAATTCATTTCAGAATGAGTGGGAGAATAATTTTCCTTCACGGGATGTAATATCTAATTATTGTTCATTTGAACAGTATTTGTATTTTCTATGAAACTCTTTACCAAACTATCTTCTATTAAAGAATTAATGGTAGATGGTTGACTAATCCTAATGAATCTCTTAGGATTAAATATTACCTCTACATCTTCTTCAAAAGTTTGAATTCTTTGGTCAAAATCTTCATTAACTATAAGCATCAGAGGAACTGTCATAATTAATGACTATTATTTTGGGAATAAAATCTCATCCCATCTAATTGTTCTGTTTGTAGTAATGTTTGATGCTAATAAATTTATTACAGTTATCATTATTTTTTTTTATAGGTTGAACATTTTTTTTGTCTTTAAGACATAAGGTGTTCATTACCTTAAAATAGACTTTATAAACCAAAGCTATTGTCCCTGTTCCAGGTGAAAATTCATACCCACGTAATTGAATATGAAGCTTAATGACTTTAAAAACATTTGTCTCTGTCAATAATAAACTAAAGTTTTGAAATGTATTAAAATAAATCAGTCCTTGTCGTAGATTGATATCAATAACTCTGATAGAGGATTGTGCCCAATTTAGGCATATGTCGCCTCTTAAACAAGCAAGAATGGATATATTTAATTCTTTAAGTGTTAAATGTTTAAAATTTTTTTGAATTAATCCAATATGAATATGCTTATAATATTGCATATATTTCTGCAAATCATCTTGATTTATAAGATAAATTGTTTTTTTCATTTTCATTTATAGAAATAGATTATTCAACTATTTTAATTGAACTTTTACCTTTGAAATCAAAGGTACCTATTTTATATATCTAAGTCTTATCGACTTAGAGAATCGTCCAATTATCTAAATCCTCTTCATTGGGAGGTTATTCTAATATTTTAGTAGTTTTTATATGCTGATTTCTCATTGAGAACGTTCTATTTAGAACATAATATAAATTAGAAGAGAGAGCTTGATTGCTAGATCTTGATGCCATGTTTGTAATCATAAGGGGCTCTTATAGCTGGACATAAATAATATTTTGAGTAGCAGCCATTTAAGGCTATGCTGTAAAACAGATAGTTAAACAAGCAACCATAAGTATAAGAATAGTATGAATTTAGGTGAAGTGTAATGCAAGGTCTTATGACCCTTAAACACAAAGAGTGACTTACGACCATGTAGAGTCAACAAATTCAAAATATATGTTACATCTCTGAAGATGTTTGCTTGTCGTAAAACATATCAGTGAAAATGGTCACTGAAATATTTGGCATAATAATCAGTTGAGAATTTATAAGATCCATTAAATATAACCAGACTTTATTGTTATTGGAAACATCATCACCACCTCTACTTAGAATGTTATATAATCCATGTATAAGAGTTTCTTACTTACTTTACTTTAATTCTACATGGCTACGAAACCATTAGTTTTAGGGAAATGAACAATCAAATAAAATAAAATAAAAACAGATAAAAATGAATGTAGCAATATGGAAAAATGATATCTGCATACCAACACCTTTTTCGCTTATTAAAAATCTTACCAAATACATTATTTTAGGAACTACATTTTTGATAAAAATTTTGCCTATAACAAAAATAGAGGAAAAAGTTATAGATTTTTATGTTTATAATAAACTATTTTCATTTCAATTGGTATTAGATTCTAAAAAAATTATATTAAATGAAATAAATAAAATTAAAAACAAAAGTATTCAAATAAATTATCTAAAAGAAGACATATAAATTAAATCTATTTTAAATAAATTACAAGAACAAATGGTTCAACATAAAANTAAAATTAAAAACAAAAGAATTCAATTAAATTATCTAAAAGAATAAATATAAATTAAATCTGTTTCAAATAAGTTACAAGAACAAATGGTTCAACATAAAGTCAAGAATATACTTATTGATTTTCAAAATAAGATATGAGGAGATAATCCAATATCATTTTGGAATCACTAAATACATTGTGTATTCTTATCATATGAAGATTCTTTTGATGAAAAACATGTTCTCACAAAGGCCAGACCTTGTAAAATGAATAAAGAATACTTACAATTATGCAAATTAAAGATCAATGATCTCTTGAATAAAAATTTAATTCAAAACTCATACTCTTCCTATAGTTGTACGAAATTTTATGTCATGAATGCTGTNAAGATATGAGGAGATAATCCAATATCATTTTGGAATCACTAAATACATTGTGTATTCTTATCATATGAAGATACTTTTGATGAAAGACATATTCTGACAAAGGCCAGACCTTGTAAAATGAATAAAGCATACTTACAATTATGTAAATTAAAGATCAATGATCTCTTGAATAAAAATTTAATTCAAAACTCATACTCTTCCTAGAGTTGTACGAAATTTTATGTCATGAATGCTGCTGAAAAAGAATGAGAAAAATCTCAATTAGTTATCAACTATAAACCATTAAATTAGGTTTTAAAATGGATTAGATATCTAATCCCTAATAGGACACATTTTCTCAATGGATTAGTTGAAGCTAAAATTTTCTCTAAATTTGATTTAAAGTCAGGATACTAGCAAATAAAAATTAAGGAAGAAAATTATTATAAGATGGCTTCACTAAGCCATTCAGACATTATAAATGGAATGTAATGTCATTTGGGCTTAAAAATGCCCTTTTTGAATTTCAAAAATATCATGAATGATATTTTTAATCAATATCTAAACTATATTTTAGTTTACATATATAATGTTTTAATCTTCTCTCAAAATATGGATGGACATCTTAAACATTTAAATACTTTTAAGTACATGATTCATAAAAATTGATCAGTTGTATCACAACTAAAATAAAATTATTCCAAGAAAATATTAGATTCCTTAGGCATAATATCACAAATACTTCTATTATTCCTATAAACAGAAGTATTGAGTTTGCTAACAAATTTCCTCATATAATTCAAGATATAAATAAGTATTTTAGGAGCGTTAAATCATGTTTCTATTTTTTTATCAAATCCTGGCTAAGATGTAGCCCCTTTATATGATCGTTTAAGGAAAAACCCTCATATATGGATCAAAGTCCATGCTAAAGCTATTAGGCTCATTAAACAAAGTGTAGAAAATCTTCTAGCCTAATTTTGGCAAATTATGCTAGTTTTAAAATTTTTGAAACAGATGCTTCTAATATAGGATAAGAAGGTATCTTAAAACAAATCAATCCTTTGAAAGAAGAATTTGGTTTGATTTACTTTGGGGCGAGATAATATCCAACAAACCAAGTTTTCTATCATTAAGAAAGAAATGCTTTCCATATTAAAATAATTATTTAAATTCCAAGACATCTTCTTGATAAAATATTTTAATTATGTAGACTGCTCTGCAGGAAAACACATTATTTAAATAGATGTTATAAATTTAGCATCTAAAAAAAATATTTGCTTTTTGGCAACCTTAGTTATCTATATTTGATTTTGATATTAGAGTTATTCTTGTTGAGTCCAATTCATTACCTGACTTTCTAACTCGAGAATTTTTATAGGAATCAATAGGATTGGATGAGCACAAAGGGAAATGCTCCAATGTAGCCCCCTAGATCTTGTGTCCCCTCTTTCACGGGGGAGAGCATGTAGCAGATTAAGAGTTGCAGAGATTAAAGCAACAATTTAATTCCTAAGGGTCAAACTGACCTCCATGAATATTTTTATGGTATTTCACCAAAACATGAAGTAGTAGAACATTTTACTGCTACTCCCATAGAGAAAAAAGCCATGAAAGAAGCAAAAAGCTATAACTTCTTCCACTACTAAAACTTCTTATAATTCCAAGAAGTTAAAACAAATTACTATGGAAATCAATTCAGAAGATAGGCACATTACGACAACATAATTTCTAGTTGAATGGTATAAGGAAAGAACTATACTCCCCAATTAATCACACATAAGTTGTGAGGTTTATGAAAAAATATTAATTCAATTAAAGTGTGTTGACATACGTCGTAGCTTCAATGAAGCTAAACAAGATATATTGGATAACAAATGTGTTATACAAAAATTATTCATCACCGTGATGAAAGCATTCTATACTCTAGTGATGAAGACAAGATCGAATGGTTTATCTTTTCTCTAATCTACAACCTTGCATCTCAATAAGTTATTGGAATTATGTTATTGCTATGATGAAAGCAATCTATCCAGCCAACTTCAAGACAAAATATTCTTGGATGTTTATTTTGAATAAATAAATTTTAATTAAAGATATTATAGCATAGTCTTACAAATGGTGGAGTTAATTTGATGCAGAACTAGATGTTGCGTCTAACAAAATTGAAGGCAAGTATGATTTTTGCGTAGAATTTTACACAAAATTAAAAACTCTAAAAAATAAAGTTTTGATAGAATGTCAGACGTTAACTTACTTCTTTATTAACTGCTAAATCCCTTGGATATTGTCCCGGTGAATTTGTTCAAGAAACGTCTAATTTAATATTCAATGTCTACAAAGAAAATTTCTAAGAAAGTGGTGGCATCATATTAATGAGAAAGATAAGCTTAAACAGATTAATGATATTATGCAAAAATATGTAGCCATAAATATTCTGATTTCCAATATGTTAAAACTTGATTTTCTGAAAGATTTGAAGGGTTCAAAATATCCTTATGAATCCATTGATCGAATAAAGAAAAAAAATATTGAAAGCTATGACAGGATGTTTATGAAGATTTTTCAGACACCATTAGTTCAGAAAAGTGATGATGATGAGTCTATGGGAGACTCTAAAGATTGGGTTGATGACGGGCTTCTCTAAACTATTGCCCATAGCCCAAGAGATCAATTACCATGATCCAATGATGGTGGAACCTAGCGACAACCAACTGGCTGAAGATTCCCCTTTTCACTTATTACGCCC
Organism: Phalaenopsis hybrid cultivar; assembly: GCA_002079205.1. Classification (NCBI taxonomy): domain Eukaryota; kingdom Viridiplantae; phylum Streptophyta; class Magnoliopsida; order Asparagales; family Orchidaceae; genus Phalaenopsis; species Phalaenopsis hybrid cultivar. The sequence goes on along the minus strand of JXCR01146868.1, from coordinate 18,477 downwards.
TCCAATAATAACAGCGTAGTTGGAACCACTCTCCACTTATTGCTCTCTTTGTGTCTCTTTTTCTCCACTAATTATGGCGGATTACTGTTTAAGGTTTACTTTCCAGTTGTGTTATCCATTAGTATGTTAGATTGAATAACTTTTGAGTTCTGCCATCTATTATAAGAAGAGCTTTATATTCTGTAAATGTGTACAAGCTTTTAGTAATCTAAACTTATAAAGAGTTTAGTAGAAGAAGCCTTCCAGTGTCTGCAACATTTTATAGCCGTGTAAGTTTTTTAATTCAGTAATAAAAAGTGCTTGACGATGCCTATATACATACATATATACATCTAAAACTATTGCATACTTGATAAGGCTATGATATACATACACATATACATACATACACACACACACACACACACACACACACACACGTGTGTGTGTGTGTGTGTGTGTGTGTGTATGTATGTATATGTGTATGTATATCATAGCCTTATCAAGTATGCAATAGTTTTAGAAATGTGATGGTAATTAGCTTTGCTAAAAAATTTATTGATAAGCTACCATTTTTGTGTTAAACGATTCATCCCCTCAAGGGTGCAATCCAAGTCATAAATGTCTCATGAATTTGAGGCCTATGGAAGCAACAAAAGCTTAAGGAAGATTTTATTTAACAAGTCTAATTTGGCAAAATCTAATCAGATATGTATGATTGGAGGTTAAATGAGTGATGTAATGATGAGAGGGTGCCAATACACAAATTAGGCTATTTAATGAACTTTCAAGTTCTTCATAAATGTTTTTTTGTGGTGAAATTGATGGTTGTTATCAAGGGCGTAACTCTCATTTCCATGACTTGATGAGCAAGGAGGAGAGGACTTTGGCTAGTGGACCAACCAAAGCTTGTTTATTCCAAAGAGAACAGTCTAGATATTTGTCACTGACATCACCACAAGAGGGAGCAATTGTTGAGCGGCAGTTTGATGCCAAAGAGAAGCGACACCTTCAATGCTTCAAGGGAATGATCTTCTTCGCATTCAATTAGAGAGAGAGAGAGAGAGAGAGAGAGAGAGAGAGAGAGAGAGAGAGAGATTATAATAATGCATTAATTTGACTCGAGACAATTTCCTAGCTGTAAAAATAAAAAATAACAAAAGAATAAAAAACAATTATGTATGCCATTGCCGACTTCAACTTCTAAGGCTTAGCCTTATAAGTTGACTTCATAATATATTTATCATATTTATATAGCACAAAACTCTTATGTTGAAAGGAGGGGAGGGAATGGGAGGGATGGAGGCATACTGACCGAAGCTCACCAGGATACTAGATATGGCTAAACAAGTCCATCATTTGAAGGATGCGGATTAGTGCAACATTAAAATACCGGGCTTTGATGGATCTAATTTAGTTTTGAAACATTTGTGGATCCAATTTAGTTTTGCATAAAATCGTAATGACAATTTGTGGATCCAATCAAAAAACATTTGTGTATCCAATCAAAAAACATTTGCAACATTAAAAGGCAATTTTTGTATAAGAATGTCCATGTCTTCGGAAGCAATCCAGTACTTCTCAAATTTGAAAAAAAATTCTAAAGGCATTATGATCATATTTAGGATCATTAGAAAAATTCAATGATAGATGATGTTATTTTTTTCAAAAAAAATTATCTTATGTAGAGATCAATCTATGCGACAAATACATCCTGAATTAGAGGTCTAAATATACATAAAAATTTCATTTCTAAATGGGCTAATTGAATGAAATTTAAAGAAGTGTGCCTCACCTCATGGGTTAGTATGGAAAAGTAAAGCTTGGCCCATAATGAAGGCTATCTAGTTGTCTCCAACAACTCAATTGATTTATGGGCACAAAAATATTAAAACTTATATTACTTTTAGCATGTTTCCATCAATGCAATGATATATACAATTTAACTATAAGTTTGTGTAATTAATATCTTCGTACCCTTCTAATATTTTTTGAAGATTGGCTTTTTCATCCTTGAATTTTTGAAGATATGATATTTATGCTAATCATATGAATAATTCATTATCCCTACCAAACATTTTTATGCATGAATACTTATATCTTCATAGGACTAGCAAGCTTCTCTTAAGATAGAAAATCCAACAACTTAATTCTCAAATATTTATATTTATAACACCTATAATATGATTTTTACTTATATAACTAACTTCTTAACATCACATCAAAAATATTACTATATAATTTTCTTAAAAACAAATATGACCTTTACATGCATGTATTTATATACGATTGTGACAAAATGACAGATAAGTAGAAATTAAATATTTAAATCCATTAAAATTGTGTAGATTTGAATCAATTTAATGAGTAATCACTCAAATGGAGATGAATCAAGTCATCTATAATCATGCTTAATTTCGCTACAAATTTTGAATTAGAGTTAACTTAAGCTTAGGTAATACATAAAGGCATTTATTTATAAGAGAATTTTTATATATTTACATATCAAACATTTAAACTTTTGTTTTTTTACTTCTATCACACTCAAATCTATCATATTAGGGCCGTCAAAAATTGACTTGACACACCAATTTGGTCCAAACTAGACTAAAAAATCATGATTTGATTGACAAAACGAGCTTGGGTTAGGTTCGGGTAGGAATCCAAGAACATTTTGTTTTTTTGGGTTGGGTTTGGGTTAACCCATCAACCCGAAAATGAATTAAAAATGCCCTCCAACCTAAAACTGCCTTAAATCGACCTGCCAACTTGAAATTGACCTGAGATGGACCCGAATTTAACCTAAAATTGTCTTTAATAGCCTTTATGTCTTATTTAAAATGGATTATATGGATTGGATTTGGATCCGTGTTGAAGACGGGTTGGGCTCTGGCTGGACTATCTAACCTTTTTAATATTCGTGTCAAGTTTGGGTCAATAGTTGCAAGTCATGTCAATTTTGGGTTAGATCCGAACCCGACCCATAAATCTGATTTGACACTCATAATTCATATCACATAAAAAACATCATTACTATTAACTTTTAAAAAGTTTAATACATCTTTTTATGCATAGTGAAGATGATATGATACTACCTTTTCACACACACAGAGAAATANTCCATAGGCCGAAGTCGTTCTTCCCATTGAATTTCTCAATGTCGAATTTGATGGAACTCATTGTCGTGGCTACGATTNATATATATATATATATATATATATATATATATATGGTGTCAAAATGACTCGTTGTTCGTGAATAACTCGTATTCGCCTCGTTAAGAAACTCTTGTTCGGCTCATTCGCTAAGTTAACGAGCCGAACATGAACAAAGATTTGTTCGTTCATGTTCGACCCATTTTGGCTCGAAATACTACTCATCAATTATATATATAGCAGAAACTGTCATTTTTCACAAACTAATGCCTATGTGCCAGAGATTGGCGTTCAGGCGCGAGAGATTGGTGCCTAAGCGACAGAGACTGAGGCCTAGGCGATAGTCAAGAGATCCAGTTATAGGGCATCAAGACCTATTCGATTCAGTCACGAGGCCTGCGTTCTGGCGCTTTGTATTCTGGACAAAATTCAGGAGTGGACGACGTCTAGGTAACCGTGGGCAGCGCTTAAGCATCAGTAGTCTGGCATCTAGGCACTAGTTTTGCGGTTCATACTTTCTAACCGCTCAAGCTTAGATTTTGTCTGTTTTGGCAGCCTAGGCACTAACACTCTGGCACCTACTTTCCAATCCCTATGTTTTCTACATGATCAGGTCCTGTAGCTGGCGCCTAGGCGCTACAGAACTACATTGCTCCATTTTGCAATTTTCCCAGCTCCAATCGATCTCCTTCCTTGAATCCTCCAATCATTACACTAAAAACTTCCAAAACATACAAAAGGTAGAATTAAGGTGACAAAAAAAGCACATTAGCAATCACCACCCTTTTTGTAAACTGAATCTTCAATGATATGAAATCCACAAGAGCATTTGAAAACCCCTTTTTACCTCAGAGGGCATGTCGTTATGAACTTCACACACACAAACACACGTACTTTCTCTGTCTCTTCCCTTATCTCTTAGTTCACATGCTCTATTTATTGGTTGTGTCTCCCAAATAAATTCGGAATCAATAGGCGTATTATAAATTACTTGAGGCCGTTTGTTCTACTGGATTTAATGTGGTGGAAGAGATGCAGTAAAAATAATGTACTGTATTTAAATAGATCAAAATCATTATTTATTTTATATCTTTTATTTAAAGAATATTAATTTCTTCCTAACATAAGATCAATATTTTTATTAAAATAAATCCTCGGATTATAATAGATTTAGGGAAAGATCAATCGATATTATTTTATTTTTAACAAAACATATGATTGGCTGACAAGAACATTTGATTTGAAAATATAAAATCTAACAAAATAAAAATGAAAAAGAAAATAAAAACATGACTCATAAATTCCACGTGCAGAATTTAACGCGCAATAATTTTTCGATTCAACAAGCATTGAAAACGTGACAAAAGAACAATGCATGGTTTCAGCCCTTCGCGGTGCAGCGGACAAGATTCAATGTACCAGAAGCCACTTGCTAAATTTGCTCAGCTCATTCTTTGAACTCTTGTTGCTGAATGCTGTTCACATTGCTTTTAGGATTAATTACTTCTTTGATTTTTTTTAGTTATTTTATTTATTTTTAGCATTGCATAATATCTGTAACTTTTTTTTTTGTATTTGGCGTGATTTTCATTTTTTCAAAAAAAAAAAAAAAAAAGAGATACGAAGCATATGTTAAATATGGCTAAAAAATAAAAAATAAAGTTTGCACTGCTGGTAGGCTACAGAAGGGAAGCATCATTGCATTTTTCTTGCTGTAGTTTTAAGGATTTTAGTATCTGAACCAAAGAATTATATATACATCCTAAATAATGCATGACTTTAGAATTTCTTTTTAGTTTATTTTCTTTGTATTTGAAATCAATTGATTTGAGTCAATTCGAAATACACGTGCCTATGTAAACTATTGCCACGAGCCCCATGTTGCACGTGAACGTCACCTCTTGTCTTACTAGTCCTCACCATTGACGACCATCACCGCTCCCGCCGCCGGCCACCACTATTATATACTCGTGTTCGTCTTGTTTATATTTTGAGCTCAAATAGTGTATTCGTGTTCGGCTCGTTTAGCAAACGAGTCGAACACGAGCTGTTCACGAACATAAAGTTGTTTTGACAACCCTAATCAAGTAGCCATAAGATGTTAAGGGTTGGGGCAAGATTTAAAATTTATTGTTTATATTAAAATAATATTTTTTTTTAAAAATAATACTCATCAATTATATTAATTAACTACAAAGCTACAAAGATTTGTAATCATTTTAAAATATTAATTAAAATGATAGAATAAAAATTTTTAAATTAGATTCAAATGATGCTTTAATATAAATAATTTTAAACATGAGTATATATATATATAAAATCAGATCGACTTAAATCCGAGGTTGAAGCGGATTCTGGCCGCTCTAAACGTAGATGTCGACTGTGTAAACAAAACAAAATAGATTTAAAAGATAAGATTAGTTCATAAAATCTCACCAAGTTATTACTATTTTATTTCTTAATCAATTTCGATAAAAAAAACCTTTCTCGAATCAACAAGCAGAGAAGAATATGCTAAAAATAAAGACTATTTGATTGTAATTATCATATTGACTGAGCTCAGCAGTCCAATTTGGCTACCAACCGATTTGGTTAATAGAATTTGGGAGATGCACAATTTTTTCTCATTTCGGTTTGATTTCTTGAGAAAATAATTCATTATATAATTAATATAATTCCAAAGTAACGCACTATATTTTAAATATTTTAAAGTTGATTTCTTCAATATAATTTAAATATACGATTTCTTTTTTATTTTAAATTTGGTTTATGTTGGAATAAAAATAATATGGGCCGCGATGATAGTGGGCTGCTGCAGCGGCGAGGGTGAGGGTGAAGTGTGGGCGGGCCGGTGAGTGGCGGCCAACGGTGGGGACAATGGTGGTTGTGGTTGGCACGGGTGATAATGGTGGTGGCCGGCGGCGGGAGCGATGATGGTCGATGGTGAGGGCAAGTAAGACAAGAGGTGGCTGTCACGTGCAACATGGGGCTAGTGGCAATAGTTTACATAGGCCCGTGTATTTCGAATTGACTCAAATCAATTGATTTCAAATACAAAGAAAATAAACTAAAAATAAATTCTAAAGTCATGCATTATTTAGGATGTATATATAATTCTTTGGTTCAGATACTAAAATCCTTAAAACTCCGGCAAGAAAAATGCAATGATGCTTCCCTTCTGTAGCCTACCAGCAGTGCAAACTATGATTTTTTANCAAGAAAAATGCAATCCCTTTTGTAGAGTGCAAACGTTATTTTTTATTTTTTAGTCATATTTAACATATGCTTCGTCTCTTTTTTTATTCTAAAAAAAAATGAAAATCACGCCAAATACAAAAAAAAAAGTTGCAGATATTATGCAATACTAAAAATAAATAAAATAACTAAAAAAATCAAAGAAGTAATTAATCCTAAAAGCAATGTAAACAGCATCCAGCAACAAGAGTTCAAAGAATGAGCTGAGCAAATTTAGCAAGTGGCTTCTGGTACTTTGAATCTTGTCCGCTGAACCGCGAAGGGCTGAAACCATGCATTGTTCTTTTGTCACGTTTTCAATGCTTGTTGAATCGAAAAATTATTAAGCGTTAAATTCTGCACGTGGAATTTATGAGTCATGTTTTTTTTTTCTTTTTCATTTTTATTTTGTTGGATTTTATATTTTCAAATCAAATGTTCTTGTCAGCCAATCATATGTTTTGTTAAAAATAAAATAATATCGATTGATCTTTCCATAAATCTATTATAATCCGAGGGTTTATTTTAATAAAAATATTGATCTTATGTTTTAAAGAAATTAATATTCTTTAAATAAAAGATATAAAATAAATAATGATTTCGATCCATTTAAATGCAGTACATTATTTTTACTGCATCTGTTCTACCACATTAAATCCAGTAGAACAAACGGCCTCAAGTAATTTTATAGTACACCTATTGATTCCGAATTTATTTGGGAGACACAACCAATAAATAGAGCATATGAACTAAGAGATAAGGAGAGACGCAGTGAGTACGTGTGTTTGTGTGTGTGAAGTTCATGACGACATGCCCTTTGAGGTAAAAAGGGGTTTTCACATGCTCTTGTGGATTTCATATCATTGAAGATTCGGGTTACAGAAAGGGTGGTGATTGACATGTATATGTAATGTGCTTTTTTTGTCACCTTAATTCTACCTTTTGTATGTTTTGGAAGTTTTTAATCTAATGATTGGAGGATTCAAGGAAGGAGATCGATTGGAGCTGGGAAAATTGCAAAATGGAGTTAAGTAGTGTTGCAGCGCCTAGGCGCCAGCTACAGTTCCTGATCATGTAGAAAAGATAGGGATGGGAAAGTAGGTGCCAGCGCCTAGGCGGCCAAAACAAACCAAATCTAAGCTCGAGCGGTTAGAAAGTATGCACCGCAAAACTAGTGCCTAGACGCCAAACTACTGATGCTTAAGCACTGCCCATGGTCGCCTTAACGTCGTCCACTCCCGAATTTGTCCAGAATACAAAGCGCCAGAAAAGCAGGCCTCATGACGTAATCGAATAGGTCTTGATGCCCTATAACTAGATCTCTTGACTATTGCCTAGGCCTCAGTCTCTGTTGCCTAGGCGCCAATCTCTGGCACATAGACACCAGTTTGTGGAAAACGACGGTTTCTGCTATTGGGATGTGTCTTTTTTTCGGGAGGAGTATTAAAACGCTCGACATGATTGTGGAGGGGATCTCTGTCATTTTGATATGTGGAGATCTTGTGGGGATGGCAGGAGAAGATCTATAACTTGCTTTTGAGTTACTTAAAGAAAGTGATTGCGAGATTCGTAATGTATAACTGTGCTTGTAATTTCATCAATCTACTTGGGATTGGAAGGTGATAAGTATTAACATTATTTGTTAGTTTTTAGTGGAAAATTTGTCAATCTGTTGTGAAAGATTTCTTCTTTTAATACAATGTTTGGGTTGATAAAATTGGGTATGTTTAGTGAGTAGAAATTTATGTTCTCATTTGTTGTGGAAGTGTAGGGATGTTTATTTTGCATTGTGTTGTGATTCTTAGGAAATACTTTTAAACAATGTTGGGTTAACTTTGAGATATTTATTTACTTTTAACATGACTGATTAATTCATTAAATCACATCATGTTCTTAGAGTTTCAGAAGAAAATTGAGTGGAACGATTAAGTTAACCACATGAATTCATTGGAATAGGAATATTTCTTTTAAATATGTGCAAACTAAATAGGAAGCGTGTATAACTTGAGCCTTTTATTAGATTTAGAGAACTAAAGTAGTGGGATTGCCAAACTTTCTTAGACTATCAGAAGGGGATAAGGAAGAACTTTCTCCAGTCTGTCACTTTCTTTTGAATCACTTGTTAAGTTGGCATCCCACATAGCCCCTTCAAAGGAGATTTTGGTTAACCCTTGAAACACCGATTTCTTCTTCTTTGTCTTGATAGCATATAATTTGAGCATTTTAAAATTAGGTTAAAAACTTCTAATCAGCTTTAGAACATCGAACCATTCAGGCTAGGACCAACGATAGTAAACTAGAACTTTTCTTTTGGGATTCATTTTGTTCCCAGTGGGGTCGATACTTGAAACTCTATTCTAGATACTACTGATACAACACACATACTTTTGTGATTCGCCAGTGCTTCGACACACTTGTTCGTATCAGTGACCCAAAAAAAAAAAAAAAAAAAAAGGAAAAAGAACAATCAATAAGATATGATGTGGTCATCTTATTTATATGTGATAAGAGAGCAATATGTAAAATTACTTCTTTAACCTCTACTTTGGAGGAGGTCATACAAGGTATTCTTGTCTTTTGGCATGTTTGTGCCTATCCTCGGTGACCAGCGGATCGGTTACCTAAGACGGCTTCGGTTGCTCTTATTTGAGATGATCAGTCGGCTCTTGAATAGGATAACTGACCGGTTCTTGATCGAGATGACCGATTGGCTTTTGTTCGATTATTGACCATCGATATCATTTATGGGTGCTTTTGGTTGTGTTAATATGGTTAGAGCGTTGGAGTTGTACTTTAATCTAGTCGGTTTCTTCATGACAATTAATTGTACGGACGCTTCAATCTCCTCTCAACCTGAATTGTTTAAGACTTAGCCATGTTGTCTTTATAACTTAGTCGATTTTTGGTTTTGAAAGCTCTTGGCCTGATTGGTTAACGCTCAGTCAGACATATGAGGCCTCATGTTTTTCGCCAAATGATCCTTTATATGTCCTCCTTAATATAATCGTTAGATTATATCTAGATTCTTGCTGACACATTTTTAATGTACAATAACATTGATAATTTATATAAAAAACATATGAAGTAAATATGTAGTATTCTACTTGTACCAAGAATTATATAAAAAAACAGCATCGCTTTCGATCTTTCTTGCAGCTACGGGCATAGCTTAAATTTTCAACTAGTGATATAGTTTATAGCCTAATAATTAGGGGAGATGTTTATTTCATTTACAATTATAAACATTAAAAAAAAAAGGATATTTTGAGATTCTTAGTTTAGCATTTTTAAAATCTAGAATAAAATATTATTTTTATTGTCAAAATAAAAAATAAAAAAAAAGACTCAAAACCAAATCAGTAAAATCATTTAAAAGGATAATTTATTTTAAAAATCATTTATTAATTATCTAAAATATAAAATTAGTTATTGAAAAATTAATTTAACTTATGGAGCAAATTAAACTAAGGTTCACAAATCAATCTTTCACGATAGATATCGAATTTGAGAATTAAAAATTAAGCTAAATGGATTTCTTAAAAATTAACAATGAATTTAAAGTCAATACCCTTTATTATTATTATTATTATTATTATTATTATTATTATTATTATTATTTAAAATTTATTTTTTGGTGGTGCAAATTCCTTGTGCTGCAAGGACTTCAATAGCAGTTTTGGAACTGTTGCGTGGGAAGGACAACACATTATGTTAGCAAAAAATATGTTAAGTATGGAGCTCGGTCCGCCAACCCGACTCCCGCTCCTGCTATGTCGCGACCACTCCTGTTATGTCGCGACCACGATTCCGCTCCAGCCCCTTGTTTCACGAAGCTTCTCGCCCGATCGTCGCACCTCCCTGCTCGATCGCGAAACCGCTCTTGCAAGAAGCGAAGCTTCGCTTCGTTCGACGTTTCCCGCTTCCTTCTCGCGATAAAAGGCTTCGAATGACTATCCTTGGGTTTTGAAGTCACGATTTTGGTGTTCTTCTTCGGGCTTCCTCGGTATAGAGGAAGAGAAGTGCAAGCAGTGTGCTTGTTTTGCAAAGGAAGAAAGAAGGAAGAAGAAAGAAGAAAGAAGAAAGAAGAAGAAGAAAATTGTTCTCCATTGACTTCTTCTTGGTGGCTTGTGGCAGAAGAGAAATTTAGTTTTTTTTTCTTGTAAGTTTATTTTGTTCGGTGTATCTCGGTGTAGAGTTTCTTCGGTATATCTCGGTGTAGAGAGAGAAGAAAAGAGAGAGAATAACAGAAAACAACAAAGTGAGAGTTTCCTCTTGTAAATCGAGGTGATCGACTGATGTAAATTCCTCAAGTAGTAAAATCCTCTGCAACTTTGTGGACGTTGGTAATTTGTCGAACCACATAAATCTGTGTGTTCTTTTTTGGTGTGAAATTTTTTTCATTCTATTTTTCGTTTCGTCGTTGATCATTTTCCTATTTGATTTATATATGTACCACATCAACTGTATGTATATCCCAACAAATTACCATCGGATTATGACAGCAATTTGTTTAATTATTATCACTGCAAATAATTGAAAATTGACAACCTAATCAATAAATAATCCATCCTTTTAAAAGTTGTTATGTTGAGACTATTACTTTAAACTACGTATCAATAATTTAAACCACTATTAGGCTAGAGAAAGGACATTTAGTAGTTAGCCTACATTAATTTGGGGCATTGACATACATGCTACGAAATTTTATGTTTTGGAATATCTAACATCAAACAATTTTCTTTTTACATTTGTACCACAAAAATTTCTAATATCACGTGAAAAATATGCATAGATGAGATGATATCTATGTAATAATTAATGTTTAGGTGTAGTGTAGAAATTCAGCGAGATGTAAGTAAATCTTCTTAATTAAAGATATCAACTGTTTAAAGTGCACAAGTATGTTGACAATTTAAGCTGCCATTATATTTTGTATTTACTGGTTGCAATGTTTGAAACTGCCAGCAATTTGAAGAATCACAATGTGTTGTGTGTTTAAGAGACTGGTATGGAAGTGAATTGGATCGAATCATATTTTATGGCGTTTAATTTTTTCGATTCATACGCTGCTGATAAAACGTAGTGTGTATTAGTTTCACGTCGAGCCCTAGGCCTGCATTCTACATTTTGGACGTGGGTAAACACTCATGTTGCCCCTCTTTCGTCCAATTCCCTCGTTCTAAAGCTTGCCCTGGTAGTAGCATCTCTTCCTCTCACATTCGATAGTTTGATCAATCTTGCACAAGGTATCTTTGATATTTATTCTTCTTTATCCTCTCTCTCTCTCTCTCTC
>JXCR01146867.1:9876-28593 GCA_002079205.1 Phalaenopsis hybrid cultivar | reverse complement strand
AAGTCGAATCTAAAACATCAACTCTCCTAGCCGAATCATCAGATGATCAAATTTAGTGAAATCATTGTCATGTTTTTTTATTTAGATTGGACCTTTTTTTGTAAGTAAAAATAAAAAAAAAGCTAGAATTATCATCTAAAGAAATTGCATAAAATAATACTCTCTAATAGTTTGAATTTAGATGACAAGCAAAAATTACGATAAGATACCTAGGACCAGTTAGGAATCCATTTGAAGCTAAGAAAAGCATCCCTTGAGAGAAATAATAATTACCTTATATGTGTATGCAATACAATAACCTTGATTTCTATTCATAAGCTCTCTAGATTGTTACATTATACTTATCTAAAAAAGATCTCTCTTTTTGAAAATGCACTCCAAATGTCTGTTTTCTAGCTGGAGTGGACCCGTTGCGAACTACAAGATAATATATTTCCCCTTATGTTCCTCCTACTTTCGAGCTGGTTGGAGTAGATAGCACCATATCTATTTTAGCATGATTTCCTCAAGTAGACCAGTAGAGGGCATTAGTTAAGATGTGGTTGCAAATTTCCATTATTTACTTTCCAAGGGAGCTATTTTTAGCTTTATTTGCAAGATTTCACTATTGGGTTGATAAAATATCTGGTCAGACATACCTTGAAACTTTAGGTCAAATCCATTTTTAGATTCCTTTTGAGGTTAATCCGACCCTCATTTCCATGCATGATTATCCAGATGCTTACTTTGAATGGAATGGAGCCCCCCATCTTTCATCTTGCCCTTGTGACGCAACAAGCCAACAACACTCGCACCTTATATTCAAAGCCTTGGTTCCGTTCATCATTACTTGTAACAGTTCATAGGTGGGTGGAATTCTTTCATTCCTTACATATCTCTTACAGAACTTTTTGGAATAAAGAAAATATTTAGTCATTAATGTAATAGCAATTAGTGCCTTTATTACATTAGCTAAAGCTTATTTGTTCATATTCATTCCTATCACAGCAAGATGGAAATCTTACCACATTGGAAAAGGCTGTCATAGTTTGAGAAGGCATTGGTTCTGAGCTGATAAGCTTCGCACAAGTACTTGTTCAGACAAATATCTTAGGACAGTTGTCATCAGGCCGATGCCATGTTCCCCGGCTTAGGTATAGGGAGACAATAGAAGCAATGAGTTAAGCCGTTAGTATAGTATCAGTGGCAGAGTAGTTCAAACCTGAAAAAGCCTATATACAGGGGGTGAAAAAATTGTCTTTCTGTGTTGAAGGCCCACTAAAGCTAGGTGATAGAGTGAGGTGCTAGATTCATCATCAACAACAATAACAACAACAACAACAACAAGCCATTATACCACAGTGGGGTTGGCTACATGAATCCTTTTTCTCTATTGGGTCCTATTGAGTGTTATATTTTCATTTAATTCTTAGAAATTAAAATTATTTTTTATACAATATGCCCAAANTGAAAAAATTGTCTTTCTGTGTTGAAGGCCCACTAAAGCTAGGTGATAGAGTGAGGTGCTAGATTCATCATCGACAACAATAACAACAACAACAACAACAAGCCATTATACCACAGTGGGGTTGGCTACATAAATCCTTTTTCTCTATTGGGTCCTATTGAGTGTTATATTTTCATTTAATTCTTAGAAATTAAGATTATTATTTATACAATATGCCCAAGTTTTTTTAGGTGCTTGACTCATATAACAGTAAATTAAGCATGTGGTTAGCGAGACTCAGTTCCTGGCACGGTTGACTGATTCCATTTTTGGGAGTTTCCTAAAGTTCAACCGAGAATCTAACCTATTAGCAGAAAAAACAAGCGAGGATAGTCAAGAGCAACAAATATCTCTGAATCTAAATAGCAAATCGCTCTGAATCTAAATAATATAACAGCCTAGCCTAATTTAGAGAAGAGGGCTGAGAGTAGAAGGGCTTTGTTTGTGAAATGTTGCTCGCAACACCCTCTTTTCTAGCATTTTTCATTTCAAATTTCATATTTTTAGGATGTGACGAGTCGTGCGGGTACATATTCATTGTGGCATGCTGATACGTAATTACCGGTGATTCCAACTTCATGTTTCTGATTTGCAGAGAACAATCCAAACTGGTCAATCTTTCCGGATTCGCTTCACCTTACAACCTTGCTTCCATTGTCATTGCTACTATCGAACAAGTGTGGCCTGGCCTGAAAGGGCCATGTGGACTAAATGTCAAGCCCATCTTTTTGTTATCGTCATAACTTCATATATGAAAGATAATTCTTCAAGAGATCTTCATTTTGTTATTGATATGTTTTGAATGAATGTTAAAATTTTTATTCACAGTATGTTGTCTTTGATGATACCTAACTATGTGTAACATATTTGTTTCTACTCTTATTAATATCCTAGCATAAATGCATAGCATTTTTTGCCCCTCAAAGATAATTGCACACGATGCTTACTTTTATCCATGGACATCATCAATATGCATACGTTGTTATAACTTGAGTTCTATCCATGTCCTAATCTTTATTATAAAATTGTTTGAAATGGCGTCAATGTGAAGGATTGACTTGAAATCCTGAGACAAGTAAATGTGAGTCAACTGATAATTTTCCATCATCCCCACTTTGACAAAATAAAAATCCATCTTTAATTGCATCGAGTATCATCATAGGAACATAAATAATGCAACTCAACATATGACTACAAAAACACAACACATCTCATTTATCACCCTGTATTATAATCACCACCTTGCTACATTTTTCTGTTAAAATATTTAATCATTTTCATCATATCAACATTACTTGTGATAAATTTGCACTCTTTAGTCATATTCTATAGACATAATAGCGTAATTCAAACTTACAATCTCTTGGCTAAAAACAAATAGTTTTATCTTATCTCTAAGCACTAAAAAAAACTAATAATTTCAATTGCAACATTTACAATTTTTATTTCTACCTTCATTTTTCTTTTTTTACTTTGACTATTAAATTCATTTTAGGTTTTACTAAATTAAATAAAAAAGGTAAGAAAAAATACTCGGTCAGATTTGTCGTTAAAATTCTACCAGTCAAATATTGTATTGCTAAGGAAATAAAGATTAATGAAATTTAAATTTAATGGTGAAAGATAGAACAGTACTTTGCAATGTATTTCGTTTATTATTTTTATTCATTTTTCTCTCCAGCGCATTTGGTTAATAAGGATTCTTTTGATACCCTAATTCCTCAGAAATCCCAGAAAATAAAGTCTTGATAAATATCTCATCTAAATCTGTGAAACTGAACTTACTTTTTTATGATTCATATACCATTTAAATGTGCAAATTTACACTTTGAACTTTTTAAAATTATTAAGCAATTATGCAAAATAACATTTTCATCCTTCTTAAAAATTAGTTTTTATACAATCACTAAGGTAAAAAAAAACAACAAAATTGAAAACATCCTTGGATGATAAAGCTAACAAAGCTAGACTAGGGTAAATATCTAACACTCACATAATGCTGAAATTCACAATTTCAACTAATGTTAAAAATAAATAGATAAATAATTAACTTCTGTATATGTTTGTTACCTCACATACAGCTCTTTTACATGCCCGAGAAACTCATCGGTATATTATGTTGAAAGGTTGAACGGTTGAACCAAGCTAAATGGTAAAACTATTAGTCAGTACTTTACAGAAGTCAGCCCACCGAGAGCTGAATGATAAATATCTCTTGTGACAGCAGAAGCACCATATCTCAGCAACACAACGTGCCAGAAATGGGCCACTTTACTGTCTTATAAGATAAAAGCTCAACAAAAACAAGCCCCTACTCTCTTTGAATAAAATAAAGGATTCACATTCAACAATGGAGAATATTTAAGCTTAGTGAACTCACTCAATTGGTATTAACAGAATATGTTAATCGTCATTCTGAGAAGGCACTTCCTCCATCAGCTAGAAGATGAAAATTCTTCTGCGCCATTAAAAAAAGCTTAGCTCCATCCAGCAGAGCACATGAAGCATGAGGACCAAAACCTGGTCACACCTATGAAGCAAATAAATTAGACATATAAAACAATTCTAGGGAGTTCGGCCTGGACTGCTCATTATTACACGGTGAGCCTCCGATGACGGTGATCTACCAACTGCTTCCAGAATCCTACTGAATACAACTTTTACAGGCACACATGTCACGAGCGGTACCGAGTCCTCCGTTTTAATCAAACCATCAAGTTTATGTCCATCACACTCACCGCTCAGCTTCTCATCAGATGCCAGGGAAGATAGTGTTCTTGTCTTCTTACTGGATAAGCTTAATCTCTTTGCATTCTTCTTCTGGAACTTCCTTAAAGCTGACTGGTGAAGAAGGGAAACTCTCTTCTTAGCAGGTCTCACCTGGTGCTTCAAGTAGTGATAGTATGCCTCCTTGTGTAATGGGAGTTTGCTTTCACGTCCTGAATGTTGGAACAGGTCAGCATCCTCTTCCTCCAATGCAGCCGTTAAAGGAATCGAACGAGGAACTCTCTGCATTGCAGTTCTTCTGGCAGTCCGCCACATAGCTTGAGGAGCGGCGCTTTCATCCATAATAGCATCGTGTGTAGAAGCAAGGTGGCTGGCAGAGCCATCTTCCAGGATTTCAATCTGAATGGGATGACCTACTATTGCCTTTCCATTTAGTCTGCTCATTAGTGAAACCAGAGGAACATGCTCACCTTGATAGCTACTTTGAACCTTCAAATCCACGTCTATTAACAGAGGCTCCATTTCATTTTCAGGATGAGTAACATAAACCTGGTCAAATAGATCAACTGATTCTTCCCACAGTGGATTACAAGTCAAATTAGATGGCTCCCAGATAGATGGGTTTAAACCATGGGAATCCTCATCAGAATCATTGAGGCTGCAGTGGCTCCTAATAGATTGTACAGGAATTCTCATATTACCATATACACTCAGCTCGTTCTGATCCAAATCCTTATCAACCAAATCATTCACATAATGATGATTTTCAAACTCCTCCTTTATGGGATAAAAGCCCCGGCCTTGAATCCTTTGGTTGGATGGTTCTGCACTGCCAAACTTCAGACTATCTTTGCTCTCACATGTTGAGCTGATGGACCTGCTGCATTTATCTAAATCAGCGCAGCATGATTTTATGTCACCTGCATCCATGAGCCTCTTTCCTACATTTCGAATGTTTCGTTTACCCTTCATGCGCCACTTAGAAACACCAGCCTCAGAAGAAGTGTCTTTAGGCTGCCCTTGTAGCTGGGACAAAAATCCAGAAAGAGGAACATCCTCCTGGATCAGGCTCCTGAACCCTCCTGAAACTTGAAATTCAGAAGGATCGCAATCTTTTGATCCTGGTAACAGTACATCAGTTGAATCTGCAAATTAAGAAGCACAAGTAATGTAAATTAATAGAATAGAAACTAAATCAAATAAAATAAAAGAAGATGATCACCGGAGACAGAGGACAAATTAAAACGAAAATCAGAAGATGAAAAAAATAGCAAACATTTTATTTCTAAACACCGGGTGGGCATTCAAGTTTCTTTCCAAAAGGAATTGTAAAACCCTTTAAAAAGACAAGAAAATGAATTCTTAAAAATAAATCATATTGCAAATGCANGATGAAAAAAATAGCAAACATTTTATTTCTAAACACCGGGTGGGCATTCAAGTTTCTTTCCAAAAGGAATTGCAAAACCCTTCAAAAAGACAAGAAAATGAATTCTTAAAAATAAATCATATTGCAAATGCGCAATTTTAAAAATGAAATAAGTTCGCAAATTGAGAAAATAAGCATGGTTCCTTGCCAGTTGCACTTATGCAAACTTCACTCATAAGTAGTCGATTTCTTTNAGAAAATAAGCATGGTTCCTTGCCAGTTGCACTTATGCAAACTTCACTCATAAGTAGTCGATTTCTTTCAACAACTTCTCTGGCTAAAATTAATTCAATCATATCTCACAATAGCTATTTAGTAAAATTTTCTTGCCTGAACATAAAGCTCTAACATGTTACTGGAAACCTACTCAAACAACAAGAGAAGCTGCTCACATGATTGAATTTTATTTTTAAACCCTTGTGAAAAAATTCGTGGCCAATTGGTTGGAGAATTTTTTCTCCAAAATCATAAGTATGAGCCATACACATTGTAATTTATCACTCATCATTCCCAAAAATTAATTCAAAACCTTCACCTCTCCATTAATAGTCCATGGAAAATACAATCACCTTCATCAATGGCACCATATTGCCTCAAGTGGGAAAAAAGAAAGCGAAGTCATAAATTCATATCAATGAAAGTGCTAAATCTCACCTTCTTCACGAGAAAGGGCAAGAGGTCGTTTAATTATAAATTTTATTTTAAAAATACATAATTCTATCAAAAAAATATTTAAGCCTTCCACCTTTACAGATCCACCATGAAGTACCTCCTAATATTAGTCTATTTACAGATTTATTTTTCTTAATAAATCATTAATAAATATAAACATCATGCAATCATATTATACCTTCTAGGCTGCAGAACCTACATTAACAGCTTTTATCATTTTTCAGAAAAGAAAATCTACTTCTAAGAATCTCATTTCTTCCTAGTTTTGCAAATACAACCTTCCTACTTTTGATCATTGGGGGATTTATATAAAAATATCACAAAATTCTTATATATTTACTTATATCATACCCAAAACTTTAAATAAAATCAACGTCTGTTAACTCATCTAATAGAAATACATATTTTTCATGTATATATTTTTATGAAAAAAGGAAGGGAACCATGAGTGTGTGTGGGTGGAATGTCTTATTTTAATCTCAAACAATCTAATGTATACTTCACAGCCTCCTCAAATCTAATACAATAACTAGTTTATATCATACTTGAAGAATTAAGTGGAATATCAATCTTTATTAGATTAATATAAAAAGAGAAAGGTCAAAAAGAATCGTTAATTTTGCAAAGGAGAAAGGAAGAAATTGAGGTAAAACTCTATTTGCGATATTTAAATTTTTTATAAATATCTACATTTAGAATGAATTTAAATTTAAAGAAACATTTAGGTTTTCGATTTAAAAGGAGTAAATTTGAAAGAAAAATGAAGGATTAATCAAGAAGGAAGTTTACTTGAGGTATTTTCTAAATACTATGGTTTAATCTCAAACTATCTAATGTATAGTTTGCAGACTCCTCAAATCTAATACAATAACTACTTTAGATCATACTTGAAGAATTAAGTGAAATATCAATCTTTATTACATTAATATAAAAAAATAAAAAATAAAAAAGAATCGTCGATTTTGCAATGAAAAAAGGAACAAATTGAGGTAAAACTCTATTTGTGATATTTAAATTTTTATAAATATCTACATTTAGAATGAATTTAAATCTAAAAAAAACATTTAGGTTTTCGATTTAAAAGGAGTAAATTTGGAAGAAAAATGAAGAATTAATCAAAAAGGAAGTTCACTTGAGGTATTTTCTAAATACTATGGTTTAATCTCAAATTATCTAATGTNGTAAAACTCTATTTGTGATATTTAAATTTTTATAAATATCTACATTTAGAATGAATTTAAATCTAAAAAAAAAAACATTTAGGTTTTCGATTTAAAAGGAGTAAATTTGGAAGAAAAATGAAGAATTAATCAAAAAGGAAGTTCACTTGAGGTATTTTCTAAATACTATGGTTTAATCTCAAATTATCTAATGTATAGTTCGAAGACTCCTCAAATCTAATACAATAACTTGATTAGATCATACTTGAAGAATTAACTGCAATATCAATCTTTATTACATTAATATAAAAAATAAAAGGTCAAAAATAATCGTTGATTTTGCAAAGGAGAAAGGAAGAAATTGAGGTAAAACACTATTTGCGATATTTAATTTTTTATAAATATCTATATTTAGAATGAATTTGAAACTAAAGAAATTAGGTTTTCAATTTAAAAGGAGTAAATTTGAAAGAAAAATGAAGGATTAATCATGAAGGAAGTTTACTTGAGGTATTTTCTAAATACTACGGTTTTTATTTCAACAAAAAATTAATTTCTAAATACTATGCTCTTGCTGGACATTTACAGGAGGATGTACCTTGGTGTATGTTTTTCGTTGATGACATCCTTCTTGTAGATAAGACTAGAGAGAGTTTAGGAAAAACTTGAATTATGGAGGTTTACATTGGAGTCTAAAGGCCTTCGTTTGAGTAGAACTAAAACTGAATACATTGTATGTAATTTTAGCGGTAATAGCTTTAGTGGCAAAGTTGTAATTATGAGCGATCAAATCATTAAAAAGTGTGAACGTATTAGATAACTCGGGTCTAGTTCAAAGTGATGGTGATATAGATGGGGATTTGGATGTTATTAGAAGAATTCAAGGTGGTTGGTTGAAGTGGAGGAATGCATCGGGCCAATTGTGTGATACAAAAGTAATGCTTGGACTGAAATGAAAATTTTATAAGATGGTGGCAAGACCCGCAATGCTCTATCGCCTAGAATATTGGCCTTTAAAAGAGAAGCATAAAACAAAGTTAAGTGTTGTTGAGATGAGAATGCTTAGGTGGATGACTGGCTAGACACTTAGAGACAAAATGCAAAATGAATATATTCGTGATAGAGTTGATGCAGCTCCAGTGGTGGACAAGATTGGAGTGAGTTGTCTTAGATGGTTTGGTCATATTAAACGTCGGTCATTTGATGATTCGATTAAGAGAGTAGATGTTTTAGATTCAACACATGTTAAGTAAGGCAGATGTAGACCTAAAAAGACTTGGACATATTGTATAAAAAATGATCTTAATATATTAGTATTAAATGAAAATATGACACTCAATAGAATGCAATGTACAAAAAGGATTCATGTAGCCGACCTCACTCAGTGGGATAAAGGCTTTTTGTTGTTGTAATTGGATGAATAAAGTAGGAAGATTATAATAATAAATACTTTAAAAAAATAATAATAAAGCATTAAAATTTTAGAATTTAGAAATTTAGTTGAAAATGCTAAAATCTTAAATTATGGTTATTGATATTAAGATGTCTTTAGATAAAATAAAGTATTTGGAACTTGGAAGGTTAGATCAAAGTGAAAGTTAAAATGAAGATTGTAAGAATATTGTAGGAGAGATTGACACAAATGTTCTTAAAAATTAATACAATATTAAGCAACAAATTCAAAGATATGTTTTATAGTTATATGTGTTAAACTAAGGTTACAAGTTAGGATAACACAAATCTTTGAAAAATAAGATTAACAATTACTTTCTACTTGTACTAAGTTCTTTTAATTTTAGATTGCATTCATGTTTCAAGAAGTTAAAGCATTACAAATATTACATATGCTGCATTCACATTAAAAGTATAACAAACATTTTATAAAGTTAAAAGAAATCAAGGAAAATCAAATGAGATAAAAGCTTAAGTTAATCACAGGAGTCATCCTTTTATGATATTAGATGGGGACACTTTTAAACATGTGCATGAATATTAAAATAAAAAAAAATGAAAAAGAAAAAGAAAATGAATATACTTTAATTGATACAAAGTTAAATAGTGCACCTGAGATACCTATTTAAATAAATGTAATTACAAAAGTTAAAAATCTCTAATTAAAGAAACTACAAATTGTCAAAAAATTCAATCAAAGGAAATTTTAAAATTTTCTCATTTTTATAGCATGCATGTTAGAGCATAAATATAGAAACTTAGTATAAAGTATAACATAAATAATTCACTTTGTTATTTAACTTAATATATTCATTAACTACTTATTTCAGAAAATCTCCTTTGAATTAAATGACAGTCACCAGAGCATATTTTTATATAAGGAGATGAAAATAGGTATAAGATAGTATCATTTATATGCTTAATTTCTTTTATTAACTAGTGTTGTTACAAATTGGACATTTTTATATGTTTGAGTGATGTATGAGAACACGTGTGGCTTAGTGCTTCCTTACCACTTGGATATTATTGTGCGCCTGAGATACCTATTTAAATGAAATGTAATTAAAAATGTAAAAAGTCTCTAATTAAAGAAACTACAAATGGTCAAAAACTTCAATCAAATGAAATTTTAATATTTTCTCATTTTTATAGCATGCATGCTAGAGCATATATATACAAATTTACTACAAAGTAGAACTATAATGTTTCTCTAAGTTGTTATTTAACTTAATATACTTATTAACTACTTATTTCAAAAAAAAACTCCTTTGAATTAAATGACAGTCATGGGAGCATATTTTTAGAGAAGANTTACTACAAAGTAGAACTATAATGTTTCTCTAAGTTGTTATTTAACTTAATATACTTATTAACTACTTATTTAAAAAAAAAACTCCTTTGAATTAAATGACAGTCATGGGAGCATATTTTATAAAAGAATATGAAAATAGGTATAGGATAGTATTATTTCTATTTTTAATTTCTTTTATTTACTAGCGTTGTTATAAATTTGACATTTTATATTTGTGGCTTAGTAGATCTTTACCACTTGTATATAATTGTGGATTGTTATATACGTTCGAAGCGTGCATTTCTACCATCCGACCATCTATTCCCTCCTTAGAAATTTTAAANACTTGTATATAATTGTGGATTGTTATATACGTTCGAAGCGTGCATTTCTACCATCCGACCATCTATTCCCTCAGAAATTTTAAGCTCCCGTATGTTTGGTGACATAAAGAGCCTAAATTAAATGTATTTGTAGTCTATGATAAATATAATCCCACACAAATCATCAACAAACCAATTTGACCTGTTCCTCATTTTTATGTGATATGCAAACCCCCATTATAATCAATTTAAGCAATAACAACCATTCAAATTTATTAGCAATCACCGAATATGACCAGATTAATTTTAAGCAAAGTTTCCTAAGGTGGATGTTTGAGCATAGAAAATAAAAGAGAAAAAATCAAGCCATTTCTGGCACCTCAAAATAAGCGCGCATAAAATGTATATAAGAGAGCATTTAAACTTCATTAAAACATAAGAGAAGATTTATAATAAAATTCTGAAAAATTTCCATGTGAACAAATTTTTAACAAATTGCAGCCATGCCAAAAATTAAAAGTGAATGCTATTTAACAGGTATTGTGCCAATACACGGAAACCTTAAAAGAAGGTTATCGAATTTTAAAAAACCTTAAAAGAAGGTTATCGAATTTTAAAAAGTGAAACCTGATTGCTAAAGTNAACAAATTTTTAACAAATTGCAGCCATGCCAAAAATTAAAAGTGAATGCTATTTAACAGGTATTGTGCCAATCCACGGAAACCTTAAAAGAAGGTTATCGAATTTTAAAAAGTGAAACCTGATTGCTAAAGAAAAACAAGTTTGGTTGGATTAAATAGCACCACCGATGAGCAATGACTCCAAGCTCATTGTAGCCATAAGCATCAGTTAATTTTTTCAGAACAAAATAATATAATCAAACAAAAAATCGCTTTTAATTTGCAAACCAAGGATCTGACAAGATCCGTAACCGCTAAAGCAAAACAGAAAACGGAATACAATACATGCACTAAACAAAATATAAAAAAAGAAACAATAGCTGGTACCTATTAACATATCCGTTTCTNCAAACCAAGGATCTGACAAGATCCGTAACCGCTAAAGCAAAACAGAAAACGGAATACAATACATGCACTAAAAAAAATATAAAAAAAGAAACAATAGCTGGTACCTATTAACATATCCGTTTCCNTTGACCCGTTTGGATTTTTCCAGGTTGTACCAATCCCTGAAATAAACACCAAGTTAGTATCATATTGATAAAAAAAAAAAATTATCCCTAGTAAGCATGCTCTCTCAATTTGCCTATTAGCACAGAAAAAAAAAAAAAAACGGCAATACAATTTAACAAGCTTNGAAAAAAAAAAAAAAATTATCCCTAGTAAGCATGCTCTCTCAATTTGCCTATTAGCACAGAAAAAAAAAAAACGTCAATACAATTTAACAAGCTTGTTACATGTTTTGTACATCTGTAAATAAATGTAATCCCAAAAAGTGCATGACGCTATTTATGACTTCAAACCTGATCCATGTACCGAAAATAAAGGTTGAAAATTGGCCTGAAGTACATTTCAAAACATCAATTTACGAGATTATAAGTGAAATGATGCCTATTATTTTGACCCTTTCAGACAAGAATGTGAAGCATCAGCAAAGTTTTCGGTATGGACGATATTAGGAACTGCAAGAATTACATGACAGTTCCATAAAAAGGAGAATGAAATCAATGAAGGCTAAAATGCATCAAGCCACAATAAATATATCCAATAAAGTCCATAGCAAAAAAATAGAAAAGAAAGAACTAAAAATCCAATTTCATTCCATGTTTCATACTCTTCACAAGGATCCTATTAGTATTGTACACAACAAATGGTAAATCCAAGGCTGTTATTCTCTGGTGTGCTGCAGCTACTTGCTGCACTACATCTCCCTCCACCATCCATATATAACAGCAGACTTCATCCTGGCCTTCCGTTCAAGAATTCTATTATACATAGCAGGCTTCTAACGCAAGGCCTAAATTCTTTTTACTTTAGTAAACTCAATTATTTATCTTATTTCTTCTAAATAATTCTTTATTAGCTTGTAGTAATTCTTGATTTTGTTCAATTTTGATACAACTGTAAATTTAATTATTGTGAAAATTTAAAACTGCTCAATTATTTGATGCAGTTCAATTTTTTTATATATATTTTAAGTTTATCCAATTTTTGTATTATCATTTAAATTCTTGTTTGCGCTTAACGAGAGTAAGTTTGTATATTTAGTTATCTTTGATCTATGAATCCGATTCTTTTGCAAGCTCATTATATATTGCATCGCTCTAGTTGTATTAGGAATTCTAGACTTGTAATCATCTGATGTCAACAATAATAAAGATAAGTTCACAAGATTAAAAAATGGATGTCATTATGGTTGAAAAAATATATCTAAAAACATTGAAGGAATATGTTAATCATAAAATTTTAAAGAAGGATGTATATGTACTCAAATCAAATAAAACTATATGAAAATTATTTATTTATTTTTAGAATAAGTACATGGGTTTTGGTTGTCGAAAATATTTCAAGT
This sequence comes from Phalaenopsis hybrid cultivar, assembly GCA_002079205.1. Taxonomy (NCBI): domain Eukaryota; kingdom Viridiplantae; phylum Streptophyta; class Magnoliopsida; order Asparagales; family Orchidaceae; genus Phalaenopsis; species Phalaenopsis hybrid cultivar. Next base: position 15,521 of record JXCR01146867.1, on the reverse strand, counting down.
AAAACACATAATATAGCGCCCAATTTTCAATCATAGTTGATCTATGATCATGTCATCATCAAAGTAATCAAACTTAATTTACAACACATTATGTCTGCATGTTGGGCTTTAAATTAGTCGTTAATAGCATATAATTGCATCTAAATAACCTAGTTGGCTGAAATATGCAAGTGGTCCATTACAAATAAACTGGTCCTACAAAAATTTGCGTTATGAATTTGGCCTAAAGATCAAGGAGAAATTTGACTGCTTTTATTTTGAACAGAGCCAAAATCAAAAGAAACAACCCAATCCCAACTCGAATCGAACAAGAAATAAGCTAGGCTTAAATTGAACCAAGTTAGCTCAAAATTGGATCAAAATGTTACGAATATATTTATGCATGTATCTATGCACTTATATGCATTTTATCAACAATGCAAGTATATAGATATATAGATGCATGAAATTATTCAACAATAAGTATTTGCCTTGGAAGAACAATAATGGATAAAGATTGATAATAGTTTTCCCTAATAGCTGAGGTTGGATCAGCTCAATCTCAAATCATTTGCAACTCTAAAGGTATAAGATCTATAATTATTAAGAAAAAAACAAGTAAAAGAGCGATCGAAAATGCAAGTCAGTTTACTAATCTGTAGAAGTTGGAAACAGAACTTCTAACAGAAAGACAATTTCAGTTTAAATGCATTAGTTTGATGTTACATTTTTCATAATAAACAAAAGCTTTTAACTGCTCAAAAGCAAATTCACCATGAGCTTTAGAGAATTTAATTCTGCTCCTGAGCATGACAAATAATACGTAATTCATAACCCTGTCCTGCTACAGAGTTTGCAGCATGAAAATATGCCATGATCATCAGCAAACAAAATGGAAAACTGCATAAACATATCATAAATAACAAAAAATAATAAGAGCTTTCTGGTTGGATAATAGATATATGATTTCAAAAGCAACCAAAAGCAACCAAGAAATTTCTGTAAACTTTTATGAGAGAAAAAGGTATTGTGCAACTAAGCCTATGATGCATGCAAGATTAAACTCTCTCGATTCTGATATAGAAGTAAATACATGTTAGGCAAATCCTAATGCATTAGAACCGCCGATTCCCCTCATGAACTGTCCCGATTCCAGAAATACTCATTTGAACGAAATCATGCAGAAAACATACTGACCGAGTTAAGCAAAACACCAAACAATTAAAACACAACAATGAAAACTTTTCTGTTCCTAAACAGAGGTACAAAAACTTTTAACAGCAACTTGCTCATTAAAAAAAACACCTATATATGTTCATGGATCGAAGTGAAAGAGCCCAATATGTAAAAGTGCAGAGGTGAGAGCAAGCTCACACGCTGGCATCTTCTCTACCAAGCAACTTAACCGGCGTTCCGGATCTCGGTGACATCAGATGCGATTCCGACAGCTCTTCATGCCCGAGAATACGCCCAGGCCACCACGAACCGTTCCTCCGACGAACCCAAACGATATTGCCCACGCTGCAGTCGAGGCCGATACCGCCGCCGTCGGAGGTTTCCATTTCCCACTTCGCGACTGTGCTGATAGAAAGACTCCAAGACAACCAGTTCTCGTCGGTAAATTTCAGCTGCCGGAGTAGGCCGCTGGTTCGCCAGTGTTTCTTGTAGCCGATCTGATCTGGTTGGGAGCCTTACTGCGTCCTAGGGTTTCCATTCATTCCAAGCCGATTTCACCACTCTCCAGTTTAGTAGCAGTGAAATTCATGAAAAAGCTGCCCGCCGTTACTCCGCTCTTTTGGGTTCCGACGTTCTTGATGCCGATCAAAATGGTCTTCGCTGTCTGAAATGAAGACGAACATCTCAGATTCTCTTATTTCTTTTATTTTTCCAGTTTTTTCAAATCTTTTTTCCTCAGTACAGTAATTGTTGTTATTATTATTATTTACACGCTCACTTTCTCTTTCAGGAATGAAGACAATCATGTGGCATCATAAAACCCCCGTTAATCAATCTGTGAAGACTGAAGAGTCATAATTTGGCCTGAACGTCATATTTGGCTTGTGGACACCACATTAGTCACAAATAGTTACACCGTCATATACATTATGTTTGAGAATTTAATTTTTTATAAATTTATAAATTTAAATCACACTTCATATCATTTAGACTTAACTTAGAAAAAAGAAACGCATTATTCTTTAAGTTTTATGTTTTGTTCAAGTTTATTATAAAAAAGGACTATTATGTTGACTTCTGTCATTAATTTAGGCTATGAATAAAATAAAAAATCTCAATATGTTAGATTCTAATGCCCGTTTTTCCGAGAAATATTTTCATACAGAATTTGAGTGCGTATTTCATTAACCCCGCAATACCACTGTAATAACATATGAATAACATTCAAATAGGACCCGCAAAGGTTATTGAAAGATTATTTGGGTTATATGTTATTGAAATTAATACCGCAATAACATCTCAGTAACCCCCCAATAACCGCGAAGCGAAGCGAAAGTTATTACGCACACAGTTCTTCGTGCATATTCCATATGAAAATATTTCCCCATCTTCCCCCAAAAAATAACAATACTAATAAATTAGTACTAAAAATTTGTACAAAATTTTCATAAAATATGTGTACAATAAACTTAATATTAATAGTGTAGAGTAATCATAATTATGAGGGGGTAAAATAGTCGTTCATGGTGACAAGATTTGAAGGACAACTTAGCCCCAGCCAACTTAATGCACGCTAACCCTTCAAAAAATCCAAATGATCAATATACCCCCCACTAATTATAATTCCAACGGGAAACAATGTAAAATAGAGATAACACTTGAACACCCATTTTGCATTTCCATTTTAATATAAAATGCATGGCTAGTGTTTAACAAAGAGCATATTACAAATGATTTTAATGAATATGATACTAATAAAACCAATTTATAACATTTAGAGGTGAAAGAATTCCGAGAACTGGAAATATTTTTTCTCATCAATTTTAGTAGTTAAGTTGAAATCTATTATATGGATTTATTCTCTATATTTTTTATGTATATCTGAAAACTCTACCAAGTCTATACAAATATGTTACATTCAACATGACATCATCATCATGATTTGCGTTAGTTGATAGATTTCTGTGACATAAATGAAGTGCCACAGCTTATAGAAAAACAACAAAAGAAGATGATTACTTCTCTTGACTAACAAATATAAAAATTTAAGTTCTTGGTAGTCTTTTTAAGATAACAAGCCAAAAATTCATTATAGAAAACTATTGTTCGTCCTCGGCGATTATTCGAGTCACGATGCCAACAGCTATGGTGATTCCAGAAGCCCGCAGGAATGCCCTTCCGAGCGTCCGACAGCTAGAAAATTCTTCCACACAGACCGGCATATCTAAAGAGACCTATTAAGAACAAACAAAGTAAATCAAGTCACCAAACAAAGTTAAAAATGGTTAGGAAATGGAATAAACACATTGAAAGACCACAACATATTATGAAATGCAATGCACGCATAATTTTGTAAATTTAAGAATTTGGATAGAGGTAAAGCGCCAAAATAGTCTCAGACTGTGTACATGAGGAAATTTTAGTTCCCAAGTTTATAAAAGTACCAAATAAATCTCTAGAATTTCTAAATTATTGTAAAATAGTCCCCACATGTGGACTATTTAAGTATTATTTTAGCCAATATTAAAAAACTTCGAGGACTAAATTAACACTTCAAGACTCTGGAACCAAAATGATCCTCTACAAAAAATAAAGCGATATTGATAGTATCGACATATTGCCTTAAATAGTAGACGATGCCGCCACTGCTGTCGCTGCTATGTCATAGAAACTAAACCAGATTATGGCTGTGTTGAATCTACTTACAGTGAGAAAAAGGTCGAATTATTGAAACATTAATCCCACCAACAAGATATATAGCAACAAATTCCAATAATTATTCCAAAGTACATCCTAGTTTAGTATTAAGAGACCTCCGGTGTAATGTTGATTTTGTTTTATGCCATAAATCAGTAAATAGACTGATGTATTAGTAACAATGTATTTGATGAGGAATTTCTGGGTTAATACAAACATAAGATTTTAGTCTAGCACAAGATAACCTTTTAGACAAAAATATTAGGATGAGGATCATCTCACAAACCAACTTACCTCTATAGTAGCACTTTGTCTGGCAGTTAGAAGACGAGGTGCTCTTTGAGAGGTCTTCCCTTTCTTTTGATCCATCAGGGACGCTATTTTTGTCACTTGAGCAGCCTCCTTAGCATGGTGTACGTGAAATTCAACCTATATATTATTAACCTTCCTAAGTTCAGACAGGAATAAATGAAAAAGAGAAAATAAAATGGGAGAGGAATAACCTCGTCAAGATTTGATTAAGAGACTTTTAAATCTTAGAATTTACTTCGAGATAAGATTAAAATACAAAAGTCGACTGTTCATCAATACATTGCACTTAAATCTTGNGCATCATAAAACCCCCGTTAATCAATCTGTGAAGACTGAAGAGTCATAATTTGGCCTGAACGTCATATTTGGCTTGTGGACACCACATTAGTCACAAATAGTTACACCGTCATATACATTATGTTTGAGAATTTAATTTTTTATAAATTTATAAATTTAAATCACACTTCATATCATTTAGACTTAACTTAGAAAAAAGAAACGCATTATTCTTTAAGTTTTATGTTTTGTTTAAGTTTATTATAAAAAAAGACTATTATGTTGACTTCTGTCATTAATTTAGGCTATGAATAAAATAAAAAATCTCAATATGTTAGATTCTAATGCCCGTTTCATACGGAATTTGAGTGCGTATTTCATTAACCCCGCAATACCACTGTAATAACATATGAATAACATCCAAATAAGACCCGCAAAGGTTATTGAAAGGTTATTTGGGTTATATGTTATTGAAATTAATACCGCAATAACATCTCAGTAACCCCCCCAATAACCGCGAAGCAAAAGTTATTAAGCACACAGTTCTTCGTGCATATTCCATATGAAAATANTTGACTTCTGTCATTAATTTAGGCTATGAATAAAATAAAAAATCTCAATATGTTAGATTCTAATGCCCGTTTTTCCGAGAAATATTTTCATACAGAATTTGAGTGCGTATTTCATTAACCCCGCAATACCACTGTAATAACATATGAATAACATTCAAATAGGACCCGCAAAGGTTATTGAAAGATTATTTGGGTTATATGTTATTGAAATTAATACCGCAATAACATCTCAGTAACCCCCCAATAACCGCGAAGCGAAGCGAAAGTTATTACGCACACAGTTCTTCGTGCATATTCCATATGAAAATATTTCCCCATCTTCCCCCAAAAAATAACAATACTAATAAATTAGTACTAAAAATTTGTACAAAATTTTCATAAAATATGTGTACAATAAACTTAATATTAATAGTGTAGAGTAATCATAATTATGAGGGGGTAAAATAGTCGTTCATGGTGACAAGATTTGAAGGACAACTTAGCCCCAGCCAACTTAATGCACGCTAACCCTTCAAAAAATCCAAATGATCAATATACCCCCCACTAATTATAATTCCAACGGGAAACAATGTAAAAAAGAGATAACACTTGAACACCCATTTTGCATTTCCATTTTCATATAAAATGCATGGC